>JAWNPR010000061.1:147500-460000 GCA_035047405.1 Drosophila stalkeri | reverse complement strand
TTTTAATGGTTTCGATTTTGATTGCTCAGCCTTATCTGAGCACCTGTTATTGAAGATTTTGTTGTTTTTATAGCTTTTCTTGGGTTTGATTCGCGTCGCGTTTCGCTTCGTGTGGGACGCTTCTGGGCGCCAGGCCTTTTGGCTTGCATATGGAAATGAAGACAGAGTGTCATCATTGACACCAAGCATAGAGCCACAGTCGCCCACACAAGCTGTCACAGTTTATATATACATATATACATACATATGTATATATTTATGTATAACCGTCTATATATTGTTTATAAAGTGCTGCCCAATGCTCACCACCATGTGCATTGTCTTGAGCTGGCGTCTTATTTCTTGTGAAGTCTTTGAAGCCTACACCCGTCCTTACTGCCACATAAAAAAAAAGCCAAGTAAGAAAGCTCTAGTCGAGACTGCTCGACTACGAGATACTCTGATACTATGATACTTTTCTTCTTTAAGCGCGCGCTCTGCTAACCGCGCAGTTGCTGGGGTGGGCTGGACTGAATTTTGGACGCTTATAACTCCAATTCTAGATGGACTATCGTCATAAAACGTTTAGAATATAATAATAACACTAAAATGTATCTATTTGGCAAATGGCAAGTCTCTAGTATTTGTATTATGTTTTTTCCAAATTTGGGGGATGGGGCGAATTGGGGGCCGGTATCCAAAATCCAACAAAAGCCGAAATTGTATTAAATTAATATCTATATATGTGCAGAATGAGATATAATTTTATAACTGCTTCTCGATAAATGTTAAAATCGATAACTCTGAAACGAAAAAAGTTATCGATTTTCTGAAACAAACTCGTATACCGCGTTCAACACACGGACCTAACAAAAAAAGAATGAAATCTCTAGCTCTTATAGTTGCTGAGATCGACTCGTTCATATATACGGATGGACGGGCGGACGGACGGACAGGGCTATATCGACTTTCTCGTTACCCTGATCAAGAATATATACACTTTGTGGGGTCTGCCACGCCTCCTTCTGCCTGTTACATACTTTTAACAAAACCATTATACCCTGATTTCCCATTTTCAATGGGTTCAGGGTATAAAAACGAAAAATCGAATTTAATTTCAACTGCGAACTGCCACAACTTTCTCGCTGATATCTATCAAAGTACAATTGAAACAGTGGGCGTTCCTATAGATCATGTTACTGGGCAGCTGTCAAAGAGCTAAGAGCTGAAAGCCAAATAAAATAACTCCATTTCTAGATGGACTATCTTCATGAAACTTTCAAAATATATTAATTGCAATCAAATTTGTTTATTTGCCAAATAACAAGTCTCTAGTATTTAAAATATGTTTTTTTCAAATTGGAGGCGAAGGGGGCGTGGCATCTAAAATCTGAAAATTACAAAATCTCCGTATCCATAATATCTATCTAAATATACAAATTTGAAGTTCTCTAGCTAAAACAGTGCAGAAGTTATGCTCGAAAAACGTAAAAAAGGTAAACGAATTTTCGATTTTGTATCGATAATTAAGGAATGGGATGAGTTATCGAAAAAACAAAATAAACTTGTACTGCGTAACTAAGATACGAATGTTCATGTAAAATTTCAACTCTCTAGCTTTTGTAGTTTCCGAAATCTCGACGTTCATACAGACGGACGGACGGACGGACAGACGGACAGGGCTATATCGACTTATTTTTTTGTGCTGATCAAGAATATATATACTTTATGGGGTCTGCGATGTCTCTTTCTGCCTGTTACATATATTTCCACAAAACCATTATACCCTGAATTCCCATTTTCAATGGGTTCAGGGTATAATAATGTACCTAGATATTTAGATATCTTTAAAGCTTTGATGGTTGTTTCAATCTAATGCAAAATAAATTTTTTAAAAATAATGTTTTTTTTTTAGGCTCCTTTCGGTCATTATCAACGTTTCATATGTGGATTTATAAGATCCATAAATTCTTATTCTTTAATATTAGTATTAAAAACAGAAATTAAAATGAAAAGAAACATAAGACACGCATAGGATCTTCAGGTTCAACACAGTTTCAATTGCAGTTAAGCAAAAAATTAAAAATTAAAATTAAAATATTTAAAGCCGATTTTCAAGTCAGAGATTTCTTCTTCGAGGCATTGTTATCAGTTACTTATTAAAAATTGCAAATACATAGAAGTTTCCGAATTTGTATCAGTTTCTGTCATCAACAGCATAAAATTTTAATATTTACTAAATGCTTTTCTTCTGCGACTTAAACGTAAAAGCAGAAGAATACAAGTTTCCTAAAAGCTCAAAATATTTGGCAGTTATTTCTCTCTTTTCGTTTAATTAAGATCATCAAAATATTTGTATTTGAAAAGCACAAATAAAAGGTTACTTGATTTTCCATGCAAGGAAACGCGTTTAAGCATAATAAAATTTTTTTTCAATCAGAATTTATAATTCTTCTTGTTTTTGTAATAATTTGAGAACAAGTTGTTAAGAACAAATAAAAAATACATTTATGGGCAAACAAAACCATTTCGTCGCTGATTGGCAATTCTCCAAGTTTCTCAGCCCAAATTTGTTTTTAGGCCAAATAGAGCTCGCAATTAAAGCCAAGTTGTTTGTTTCCCTGCCGTCTATTTGTTTGTTAGTTCCTATTGTCAACTCTTAACGGTGTCCGGAACAGAATAGAATTGTGTTAATCATTTGCCATTATATTGGCCCATACATATTATATTAGCTAACTTTCCCCTGTCCATACAAAAAAAAAAAAAAAAAAAAAAAAAAAAAAGTAAGAAAGCTCTAGTCGAGACCGCTCGACTACGAGATACCCTGGCCCTGAAAAAAATTTGATACTCTTCTTCTTTATGCACGTATAAGCGCGCGCTCTACTAACCGCGCAGTTGCTGCCGACGGTTGGGGGTGGGATGGGCTGTACTTTGAACGCTTACAACTCCATTTCTAGATGGACTATCTTCATGAAACTTTCAGAATATATTAATAGCATTCAAATTTGTCCATTTGCCAATTACAAAATCTGCGTATCCATAATATCTATCTAAATATACAAATTTGTAGTCTAGATAAAACGGTGTAGAAGTTATGCTCGAAAAACCTAAAAAAGGTAAACGAATTTTCGATTTTTTATCGATCAATAAGGAATGGGATGAGTTATCGAAAAAAACAAAATAAACTTGTACTGCGTAACTAAGATACGAGCATTCATGTAAAATTTCAGCTCTCTAGCTTTTGTAGTTTCCGAAATCTCGACGTTCATATGGACGGACGGACGGACGGACAGACGGACAGGGCTATATCAACTTATTTTTTTTGTGCTGATCAAGAATATATATACTTTATGGGGTCTGCGATGTCTCCTTCTGCCTGTTACATACATTTCCACAAAACCATTATACCCTGAATTCCCATTTTCAATGGGTTCAGGGTATAGAAAACGGGAATTACACTAAAAATCAATGCAAGAAAAAAAACTATTTAGAAACCGTTTCAACTTCTATGATTTACAAAACATAAAAAAAAATATATTCAAAACACGCTCAATTGACCAGCCAATTGGATTTTGTGCTCGTAACTGGATTCCAATTGGATTTTGGGCGGCAGACAGGCGGCAGCCTTCAGCGTTTTGGCCTTGAACTTCAGCTTTGTAAAGCAGCCGACATGCATTTGGAATTTAATTACGATTGCGAGATTTTGGCATGAAGAATCGTGACAAAGTATTTGCCAAATGCCAAACTTTTTGACAAATTGCGAGCATTTCGACAAAACGAAAAGCCCAAATAAAAAAGTTAAAAACAAGTAAGAAGGCTCTAGTCGAGACGGCTCGACTACGAGATACCCTGAAAATTAATATTCTTCATCTTTACGCACGTATAAGCGTGCGCTCTGCTAACTGCGAAGTTGCTTTTGACGGTTGGAGGTGGGATGGGCTGCATTTTGAACGCTTATAACTCCATTTCTAGATGAACTATCTTCATGAAACTTTCAAAATATATTAATTGCATTCAAATTTGTCTATTTGACAAATAACAAGTCTCTAGTATTTAAAATACGTTTTTTTTTTCAAATTGGGGGCGAAGGGGGCGTGGTATCTAAAATCTGAAAATTACAAAATCGGCGTATCCATAATATCTATCTAAATATACAAATTGGAAGTGCTCTACCAAAAAAAAGTATAGAAGTTATGCTCGAAAAACGTAAAAATGGTAATCGAATTTTTATTTTTATACCCTGAGTCCATTGAAAATGGGAAATCAGGTTATAAAGGTTTTGTTAAAAGTATGTAACAGGCAGATGGAGGCGTGGCAGACCCCACAAAGTATATATATTCTTGATTAGGGTGACGAGAAAAGTCTATATAGCCCTGTCCGTCCGTCCGTCCATATATATGAACGCGTCGATCTCAGCAACTATAAGAGCTAGAATTAATTCATTCATTCAGTTCATTCTTTTTTTGTTAGGTCCGTGTATTGCACGCGGTATACGAGTTTGTTTCAGAAAATCGATAACTTTTTTCGTTTCAGAGTTATCGATTTTAACATTTATCGAGAATCAGTTATAAAATTATATCTCATGCATCTTCAGAGTTAGAGTCTCCAAGTCTTCTGCATATATATAGATATTAATTTAATACAATTTCGTTTTTTTTTTTTTGATTTTGGATACCGGCCCCAAATTCGCCCCTATCCCCCAATTTGAAAAATATGTAATTAAAATACTATAGACTTGCAATTTGGCAAATTGACACATTTTAGTGCTATTATTAAATTAAAACTTCCGAAAGTTTCTTGACGATCGTCCATCTTGAAATGGAGATATAAGCGTCCAAAGTTCAGTCCAACCCACCCCCAGGCCACGGCAGCAACTCCGCGATTAGTAAAGCGCACGCTTATACGTGCGTAAAGAAGAAGAGTATCATAGTTTTTGCAGGACTCAGGGTATCTCGTAGTCGAGCGGTTTCGACTACAGCTTACTTACTTGTTTATAGTTAAATTTGAATGAGTCAAAGTTATCTTGTGCATAGCTTATGAATTGTCTTTCATCGAAAGTTTTGCTTAAGCAATAAATACTCTTTCATTAGGCTTACTGCATTGAACGCAACAATTTCGAAAAGATCTTAATGATAATTTTGTATATCTGAGAATTATCTTAATAATAAATAATTAATAAAAATTAAAACGGAAAACATCGAAAATCGAAAAAGTTGATCGGTTATAGCACAAGTCTTACAATTTAGATTTTAATTTACAAATTTAGTATTAAAGTTATAGATACTTGAAGCAAGGCCAAATAATTCCAATCTTAACTAAAGATAACAGCTTTCGATAATGTCATCGATAGTTTTGCATTGGTTTTTAGGCAATAGTATAAAGCATCATATATATATATATATATTTTGCTAGCAACAAAAACCGTTTTTCTAGCCGCTAAGTCTCGAGACAAGACGAAATGGATGTGGCCCAACTTAATATGGGCACATGCTGTAGAAAAAGAAATCTTCCAGCAGTTTGTCGAGGCAACGCCAAACGAAGCAAAGCTAAATGAACGGCGGGCCAACACCTATGCCAATATTATTAACGTGTTTTTGTATAGTTTTAATTAGCATAATTTACATGCAAATGCTAAATAGAATGAGACGACGACGGCGGCGTCGACATTATATGGAGCAGGAGTAGGTCGACTGAGAGTGTGCGCGGGGGGAGTGACCGTTCAGCTGACTAATGATTGGCTGGAAGAGGGGAGAAGGCTGACAGGTGGTTTGGGGGGTGTCACTCATTGTGAAATGTGTCGAGTGGCTTCGAAGTTTGATTTGACAACTGAGACAGCGACAATTGCGACGATCTCAGGCGTGTTCCAGTGTCAAATTAGCCGCCATTACGAAGAACGAAGGTGGCTCAGTAGGAGGACGAGGCGCGACGAAGCTAAAGAGGCGACACTGCATTCTCGGTTCGCTCTCTACGTGGGTAATAACAATAATAATAATAATAGCGATGATAAATCATAAACAATAAACGCTTTTCATAACAACTACAACGTATTTAATTGTAATTGCAATGCAAGCGCACATCAACAGAAATAAACATAGTAAGCCCATGGCAAAAAGCCATAGCTTGACTACAACATACCCTGTACAGCTAACTCTCGTTGCAAATACTCCGAAATAAGTTTGGCTTTTTTTACCGATAGATAATCATATGACAATTATGAGCGATCATATTGATAATATTGGAACTATAATCAGATTCCGATATATATCGTTCAAGGGAGATAAACATAATGAGTGTTATACTCAACTGTTTAGCTCACATTCTTTTCTTAAAGGTAGATGAACAGGGCAATGAACAAAATATTCGAATGTTGATTTTTCATATCTCAATCTTATTTTAAAATAAAATTTTTCGATTTAGTAAGAGCAATTCGTGAATCAATCTAATCAGCTTGTCTAGCTAACATTTTTGCCTATATACTCCCGTTTTCAGTTTGTACAGTTTATACCCTGCGATTGCTTTTTTGGCTCGACTTGGGTACGAATCGATCGCGCAGTCACCCAACCACCCGCACAACAAAACGCGATCAAAGACGGCGTCTCTCCAGATCCAAAATGGAGATACGCTGCCAATTGTCAAGCGGTTCTCAATGCCTTTTCCGCGTGACTCTATGTGTGTGTGTGTGTGTTTGTTTGTTTGTTTGTTGCAGCACAGAACCAAAAGCGGACAAAGCCAAAGCCGCTGGCGACCTGGCGCCGCACACGCAGTACAAGCGCGCGACTTAAAACGCGCGCGACATTTGCATTGAGCGCGACAAAAAAAACGCGCTATGCCAATTGCAGTTGGGGGTTTTGTTTTTATGCTAGACAGTTGTTGTTGTCACCGAGCTGCCACGTCAAACTTCAATTAGCTTTTAACTTATAAACTTAAACGTTCAATAAATTGAAATCTCCTCCCCGCTCGTACCCCCTGCAGCCCCCTGTGCCAAACAAATGCCAGCCACAACTCACGCTAACAAAATTCCACAAGCGTCGCTAAACACGTTTGCGCCATTGTGAGCGGGCTGAGAAGGAGAGGAGGGGCGTGGAAGCTGCAGTAGTAGATTGTAGTGGGTGGGGTAGGGGGGTAGGTCTTGCTGTGTCTCTTTGTGATTTATGCATGCGATTTAACAAGCACGAGGAAACTGACTGAGCCACTAACTCAACAGCTGATCAACTGGATTATAGCCAACGACTGACCCCAAGCCAAGCAGCTTGGCGAAAACGGAAAACGTAAAGATAGCCAGCCACCACACACACACACAATTTTCACATTTTCTGGCGGAACTTGCGCAGCTTTTCACGCCTTCATTTCATTTTTTTTAGGTTGTGGCAAATAGAGAGTTTCACTTTAAAAGGCCGCAGTCAGCGAACTTTGATTGGCTGATTGACTGTCTATCTGACTGACTGACGGCTCGTGAGCGGGTCAACAGCGTTGGCAAATTGAAATTTCGCACGCGCTGCTGCTGCACCGCTGGCCATCAGCTGACCCGCAGTCGCAATCAGCAGCAGCGCGAATTGTTGTTGGAAATTGACCTCATATGCAAATGCAAATTTTGTTGTATACTACTATTATAAATTGTTTTAATATAGTAATCGAACTTTTTTTTTTTTAATTAAAAGACTTTCCTAGCGATTTAAGCAGCTGAAAATCGAAATAAATTTAGGAAAGTGAATCGAAGAACTTTATATAGCTTAACTTAACTTTAGTTGCTGTCAAATATTTGATATTTCAATTAGAAATTGTTAATTAAATTTAGAACTCATGCTACGATATATAATTTTTTCCTTTTCTCATCTAAAAACTTTGTAGCACATTGCAGAGTTATTGTTGTTGTAAGGAATTTAGCTAATGAATAAAAGATTAGAAATTGCATTGAACTTTGCTTTACTTCCCTAAAATAAGAAAGCTCTAGTCGAGACTGCTTAACTACGAGATACCCTGAGCCCTGCAAAAAAATATGATACTCTTGGGGGTGGGTTGGCCGAACTTTGGAAGCTTTTAACTCCATTTCTAGACGAAAGATCTCTATAAAACTTTCAGAATTTAATAATAGCACTAGAATGTGTCTATTTGTCAAGTCTCTAGTATTTGAATTACATTTTTTACCAAATTTGGGAGGATGGGGGCGAATTTGTATTAAATTAGTATTTATATATATGCAAAAAATTTGGAGACTAACTCTAAAGTCTCTAGCTCTCAAAGTTGCTGAGATCGACGCATACATACGGACGGACGGACGAACAGACGGACATAGCTATATCAACTTTTCTCGTCACCTTGATCAAGAATATATACTTTGTGGGGTCTGCCACGCCTCCTTCTGCCTTTTACAGACTTTTAACAAAACCATTAAACCCTGATTTCCCATTTTCAATGGGCTCAGAGTATACAAATTAATATTCTTCTTCTTTACGCACGTATAAGCGCGCGCTCTGCTAACCGCGCAGTTTTAGAATATATTAATAGCATTCAAATTAGTCTATTTGCCAAATTACAAGTCTCTAGTATTTGAAATAAGTTTTTTTCTTTCAAATTGGGCGTAACGTCCAAAATCTGAAAATTAAAAAATCTGCGTATACATAATATATATCTAAATATATCAATATACAACTTTGAAATATAGCTAGAACGATGTAGAAGTTATGATAAAAAAATTAAACGAATTTTCATTTTTTTATCGATAATTAGAAAATGAGTTGAATGAGTTATCGGAAAACAAAATAAACTCGTACTGCTTAACTAACATACGAGTATTCTTGTGAAATTTCTCTAGTTTTCGTAGTTTCCGAATTCTCGACGTTCATACGGACGGACGGTCGGAAAGACGGACGGACGGACAGACGGACAGGGCTATATCAACTTATTTTTTTGTGCTGATCAACAATATATATACTTTATGAGGTCTGCGACGTCTCCTTCTGCCTGTCACATACATTTTCACAAAACCATTATACTCTGAATTCCCATTTTCAATAGGTTCAGGGTATAAAAAGTTAAAACTCATTTGACAGGAGGTTTATCTTATTGTGAAATTGTATTTCACTCCAGTTTGCTCTCAGCGTTTTGTTGTTGCTTCAGCGACATTCCTTATATAATTAAATGTAGTGAACTTTTAACGGCTGGTTAACATAGGAAAATTACTTGAAATACGTTCGATCAACTGATTAACAAAGTTGTTATTGGCCAGGCCAAAGCTAGCAGGCGAGCATTATGGCCACCATTCAGCTGGGCAGTTGCACCGCAATAAAAAGTCATAAAATGACCATAACGTAATTCCAATAAATAGAAAAACGAGCAACAAACTCAGAACAAATGGCTTTAAGCTGCTAAATACAAAATTTCAATCCAATTGTGAAGAGCAAGAGCAATTGTTCTTGATATCACGTCCATATACACTGTAATGAATAATTATAAAAAAAAAAGCTGAGTATACAGGGTATATAAAAGGCTGCTTCGAATTGACAAACAAAATCATATTTAGGGTATCTCAGCTGGGAAATATTGCTTATGCTAATATATAATAAATAAAGTTTTTTACAGGGCAGCTATATAATCAACTATTTTTCCTATTTAAAGAGAAATAATTCTTAACTAATCCGATATAAAAAAAGCTTTATTATGAATCTAAATTCAAGTTGTGTATGTAAACAGTTCATGCTTATTGATTTTTATAGGGCATTTGTGGAGTTAATTTATTTTGTTAACCTATTTTATATGATAAACTCTGTGTTAAATATTCTATTCTATTCTATTATGCAAGTAAAAGTGGGCATCAAATTTAGCTGTGCACTTTGTTACGGGGTATCTTAGTGTGCGATTCGCCTTTCGTAAGTATACTTTGCTTTTTTCTTTTACGACATTTTGCTTTACAGTCCGTTAAGTTCATGTTAGAGGTAGACTTAGATGATGGCTTAGCTGAGCGCTGCTTGATGGGCAGCGGGGCATGGCAGTCTTGGGTCGCTGAGGCGTCTAACAAGCGGCCTTTGTTAATTTGCCGACATCAACAACAATAATAATAACAACAACAACAACTAAAGGCAATATATACTGTCTTGACAATATATTTATGCAATATTTACATTAAAGTGGTGCCATTAATTATATTATTATTTTTTGCCACGCTATATCTATAATGCAGGCCCTCTTGAACGCCCACGCACTAGCTAATCCACCTGGTTTATGTCTGCGTTAAGTTCGACTTAGCTTAGTTTTGGGTTGTTGTGTCTGCTATGGCGCCCGCTGCGCTTGGCCGCATTTCAATTCTTGGTCGAGGAAGAGAAAGGGGAGAGGCTGACATGGCGAGTGGTCAATGTTGAAGCAACAGTTGCCGCTGCGCACGTGTGATGGTCATTTTAGGGCGTGCCAAACCATTGCATTTGCTATGGCTAACAAAAGTTCTCTCTGTCTCTCTATATATATACAGTGGTTCACAGCTTATTTCAACCAGCACCTTAAAAAAAGTTTGTTAGGCATTAAAGTCTAAACTATTGGGGATATCCCAAAAATTTAAACGCAGGTTGTTAGTGTGATGTATAAACTAATACAAAACTAATTCATTTATTTTTTAAATATTTTTTCAATATTTAATAATGTTTCAAAACTAAAACAAGTAAGAAGGCTCTAGTCGAGACGGCTCGACTACGAGATACCCTGAACCCTGCCAAAAAAAATATTCTTCTTACCGCACGTATATATTACGCGCCCTCTGCTAACCGCGCAGTTGCTGCCGACGGTTGGGGGTGGGATGGGCTGTACTTTGAACGCTTATAACTCTATTTCTAGATGGACTATCTTCATAAAACTTTCAGAATATATTAATAGCATTCAAATTTGTCCGTTTGCCAAATCTCAAGTCTCTAGTAGTTGAAATACGTTTCATATTGGGGGCGAAGGGGGCGTGGCATCCAAAATCTGAAAATTACATAATCTGCGTATCCATAATATCTATCTAAATATACAATTTGAAGTCTCTAGCTAAAACGGTGTAGAAGTTATGCTCGATAAACCTAAAAAACGTAAACGAATTTTTTATCGATAATTAAGGAATGGGATGAGTTATCGAAAAAACAAAATAAACTTGTACTGCGTAACTAAGATACGAGTGTTCATGTAAAATTTCAGCTCTCTAGCTTTTGTAGTTTCCGAAATCTCGACGTTCATACGGACGGACGGACGGACGGACGGACAGACGGACAGGGCTATATCAACTTATTTTTTTGTGCTGATCAAGAATATATATACTTTATGGGGTCTGCGACGTCTCCTTCTGCCTGTTACATACATTTTCACAAAAACATTATACCCAGAATTCCCATTTTCAATGGGTTCAGGGTATACAAAATTAGACCAAAACAGTTCCACAGCTTATTTCAACAACAAACTTTGCAACTGATGAAAGATCCGTTATTTTGCAAGGCAACGGTAGATTGATGTTCTATGCTTTATTTTCGCAGTGTGATGAAATAAAATTGTGCTGAATTTTGAGATCTCAACTTGCAGAAAAGTGAATTTAGCAAAATGGGACCACGTATTGAACTGCGGGAACTTGTTCTCAAACACTTATAAATGGCCATTCTCGTAGAAAAATTGCTGAGATGGTTGGATTTAGTGATTCTACAGCTCAAAGCATCATATACCGTTTTGTCCGTGAAAATATAACCCACGATAAAGGTAGAAATGCTCAAAAAAAAAAAAGAAGAAGCCTTTTATAAGCGGCAAAAACATGAAGTGTCGCTTAAAATTTGCCCAGGAGCACTTGCACAAGGACATGGATTCTGGAACACAGTTTTATTTTCTGATCCAATTTTAATTTGTGTGGGTCGGATGGGCCTCATATGTGTGGCGTAAGACTAACACAGAGCTTGACGTAAAGCATGGCGGAGGCAACGTTTTGGCCTGTGTCAGCAGCCGGCGTTGGGAACTTGGAGTTCATCGAGACTATGATGGATAAAGACAAATATCTTGATATTTTTAAGTTCAATTTAATTCAAATTCCTCAGAAACGGGTAATAAAGGAGGACTTCAGATTTTACCAAGATAATGACCCGAAACACACTGCGGAAATTGTCCAGACTAGGCTGATCTGGAAATGTCCGCATGTTAAGAAACCACCAGCCCAGTCACCAGATTTAAATGTCATCGAAAATTTGTGGTCAATTTTGGAAACAAACATTCGCAAGCACAAAATATCAAACAAATCGGACCTAAAAGCTACATTGGTTGAGGAATGGGAAAAAATACTCCAGAAGTCACCAAAAAGTTGGTAGAATCTATCCCAAATAGGCTTAAAATGGTAATTGACCAAAAGGGTACTCATACCAAGTATTGATTTTTATACCCTGAGGCCATTAAAAATGGGAAATCAGGGTATAATGGTTTCGTTAAATGTATGTAACAGGCAGAAGGAGGCGTGGCAGACCCCACAAAGTATATATATTCTTGATCAGGGTGACGAGAAAAGTCGATATAGCCCTGTCCGTCTGTCCGCCCGTCCATCCGTATGTATGAACGAGTCGATCTCAGCAACTATAAGAGCAAGAGGCTTCATTCTTTTTTGTTAGGTCCGTGTATAGCACGTGGTATACGATTTTATTTCTGAAAATCGATAACTTTTTTCGTTTCAGAGTTATCGATTTTAACATTTATCGAGAATCAGTTATAAAATTATATCTCGTTCATCTTTAGAGTTAGAGTCTCCAAGTCTTCTGCATATATATAGATTTTAATTTAATACAGCTTCGGTTTTTGTTAGATTTTGGTTTAGATTTTTGGTTTTTTGCAGGGTTCAGGGTATCTCGTAGTCGAGCCATCTCGACTAGAGCCTTCTTACTTGTTTTTATTTAATGTTATTATAATGTGTTTTCATAAGCGGTTGAAATAAGCTGTGGAACTGTTTTGGTTTTTTTTTTTTTTTTTAGTTTTTAAACATTATTAAATAATGAAAAAATATTTAAAAAATAAATGAATTAGTTTTGTATTAGTTTATACATCACACTAACAACCTGCGTTTAAATAGATTTGGGATATCCCCAATAGTTTAGACTTTAATGCCCAACAAACTTTTTTTTAAGGTGCTGGTTGAAATAAGCTGTGAACCACTGTATATATAGTTGTCTAAAGTCGTGCAACATTTTTTTGGTGTCCATAAACGTAATTTGAATTTGAATAAATAAATAAATAAATATGTGCGGTTGCACCAGCAACAGCATCGGCAATGTACGCTCGTTATGGCAGCGGCGAAACATCAAAGCATAAATTATATAGCACATATATATATATATATATATATATATATATATATATATATATATATATATATATATATATATATATATATATATTAAATATAATTGTAAATACTCTATATGTATATGTAGTGTATTTACTATCCGTTGTTGTCATTTGTTTTTCTATTTTGTGGCCCGTTTGTTGCGTTGCGTCGTCGATAACAATGTGACTTTGTTATCGTTGCAGTCATGCCATGACATGATCCCCCGCTTACCCGAAACTCCCCTACTTCTCCTTCTCTCTCTTACACATACACACACTACAATTGGTGTATGTCTTTGGGTGCGTGTGTGTGTGTGTGTGTGTTTTGCTGTGTGAGTGTTTTGCTGTGTGTGTGTGTTTTGCTCTGTGTGTGTGTGTGTGTGTGTGTGTGTGTGTAATCTTAAGCGAGTCTTGCGGCGACTATGGCGACTACTGCTGCATTTTCATTTATTTCGTTGTGCCATTTTACGCAAATTGAGGACAGCAACAACAATAACAACAACGATAGCTACAACAACAACAAGTACTGCAAATGCGAGCGTTCATTATTTGTTGTAATTGTAGTTCTTGTTCTTTGATAAGAAATTGTCATTTGCCTTGATTACAAGCGACAGCAACAGGCTACAGCCAATAAAGTGACTATGCCCTGTGACTGTGACTGCATCCCTACCTATAACAGTGGCAGTTACTTGTGACTGTGAAGTTAACGTGTAACTATGACTATGATCATGGCTATAACTTTAAATAAATTTGTAAATGTGACCCTAGCTGTTTCTGTGAATGTAGCTGTCACTGTCACAGTCACAGTAGAGCTACCTGCAAGTCTCTACTATTATAAGCATATGAAAGACATTGTAACTGTGTCCCTAATTATGCCTGTAACTGTAAATGTTAGTGTGACTGTAATTGTGTCTGTAGTCCAACATGTAACAGGGACGGTGAGAGTGACCGTCATTGTGACTGTAAAGATACCTATATTTTTAACTGACTATAATTGACAACAATTGACTTTGACTGCGACTTTGACAGTCACTGTTTAACTGTGACTATAAATGTGGTCATAATAGGAACAGAATATTTGATAATATATTAAAATGTTTCAGCTATTTGCACAATTTTATATTATAATAAGCATATATAATAATTTATATATTTAATTTTATTTCGTAATTCTTCTCTTTATAGGTAAGCACCCAAATTTGATGTACATTTTGTAGTATCTAAAATAGAAAGAACATTGTGAGTTAAAAACGGAATTACCAAGAAAAATGCAACATCTATGTTATATATTATTTTCTATTATATATAAATACTTATTTCAAATATAATATACCAATTGAGATATTTATAATAGGTATAATAGAGCCTACTATTGTAATAAATTTGGTTACAAAACAGATTTGACTACTAACATTAATTTTGATATTTTTACTCTATCTGGCATAAAGTACACTGATTTGTAACTCCTGACGACTGCGCACAAACACGTTCACACAAATATATATATATATATATATATATATATATATATATATATATATATATATATATATATATATATATATATATATATATATATATATATATATATATATATATATATATATATATATATATATATATATATATATATATATATATATATATATATATATATATATATATATATATATATATATATATATATATATATATCTGCCACGCCCCCTCCCCAACTAGCTGGCCGTAAATCGTATGCGTTTGAATTGTGTGTTAATTGAAATTGTCTGCTTTTTGTAGTCACATTTTCGCTGTCTATTTCAGTCACGCCCACCGCCAACGCCCCCACCCCCTATCGGCTGGCCTGCCCCTTTTTGGGGATCTCCAGTTAAACTGTTGCGCAAACTATTTAATACAATTTGGCCAATTTTTTTTTTTTTTCTTATTTTTTTTTGTGTGTGCAGATTTTATGTGCGTTTATTTTTATACCCTGAGCCCATTGAAAATGCCCATAAAGTATATATATTCTTGATCAGCACAAAAAAATAAGTTGATATAGCCGTCCGTCCGTAAGAACGTCGAGATTTCGGAAACTACAAAAGCTAGAGAGCTGAAATTTTACATGAATACTCGTATCTTAGTTACGCAGTCCAAGTTTATTTTGTTTTTTTCGATAACTTATCCCATTCCTTAATTATCGAAAATTCGTTTCCGTTTTTTAGGTTTTTTGAGCATAACTTCTACACCGTTTTAGCTAGAGACTTCAAATTTGTATATTTAGATGGATATTATGGATACGAAGATTTTGTAATTTTCAGATTTTAGATGCCACGCCCCCTCGCCCTCAATTTGAAAAAAAAAAACGTATTTCAACTACAAGAGAATTTGTCAAATAGACAGATTTGAATGCTATTAATGTATTCTGAAAGTTGAAGATAGTCCATCTAGAAATGGAGTTATAAGCGTTCAAAGTACAGCCCATCCCACCCCCAACCGTCGGCAGCAACTGCGCGGTTAGCAGAGCGCGCACTTAAACGTGCGTAAAGAAGAAGAATATTAATTTTTGTGCAGGGTTCAGGGTATCTCGTAGTCGAGCCGTCTCGACTAGAGCCTTCTTACTTGTTTTTTTTGTGGGTCAACAGCAATTGAAAAGTTTGCCAATTGCAGTTAACCAATTAGCAAGTCATAGTTGCTGGCCGTGTGGAAAGAGTAAAAGGGTGTGAGGAGTGGATGGTGGGAGGGAGGGCTTAGGGTTTGTTGTCACTGAAGTGCTTTTCACTCGCGCTGACCACAAACATTTTTGCCAATGGCCAATAATTGTCGGTGTTATTGTTGTTGTTGTTAACAAAAACCTTAACTCACACGAACAAACATATACACAGATACATAGAGAGCTGGCAACTCGTCGTGGTCTTTGTCAGTTCTTGGCCTAAATGTTTTGGGCCATTCGCCGTCTGGTTGTGCCGCCTCTTGCGTCTGTTGCCTACCTTTCTCGGCTAATGTGTGGCCGGTCGCGCTTTTTATTATAAAATAATTGACAACTTGTGCGCTTTTATGGCCCGACAACAATGAGAGCAACAAAAAGTCATCAAGTAAAAGCGAAACAACTGCAAAGACAAAGGCTAAAGCAAAATCAAAAGCAAAAACACACATACAAGAACGCTGCACCTGCGGCTGCGAAGCGAAAACTGCAGAAGTTAGTAGAAGACAGGCTGCAGCATGGCAAATTGCTCGAGGGGAATAATAGCGGAGCATAAGCCGGAGAGAGGGAATTTACCCAGAGCAGGCATTCTACACGGCATAGCATGGTTGTGATGGTAAAGGGGACAAAGAGAGAGTAAGCAGGAAAGAGGAAATTTTGCTGTGCTGTTGCAACCATAGGTAATGGGAAGTAAAGAGAGCACAAAGTAAGCAGTGGAGAAGGAAATTTTGCAAAGCAATAGCGGGCAGGTGACCGGGTTGGCAAAAGGTAAGCATCAACTGCATGCAGAAGTCGAATGCCATGAAAAAAGAAAGTATGCAACATGAAAAAAAAAACAAGTAAGAAGGCTCTAGTCGAGACGGCTCGACTACGAGATACCCTGAACCCTGCAAAAAAAATTAATATTTGCGCTCTGCTAATTGCGCAGTTGCTGCCGACGGTTGGGGGTGAGATGGGCTGTACTTTGAACGCTTATAACTCCATTTCTAGATGGACTATCTTCATGAAACTTTCAAAATATATTAATTGCATTCAAATTTATCTATTTGCCGAATAACAAGTCTCTAGTATTTAAAATAGTTTTTTTTTTCAAATTGAGGGCGAAGGGGGCGTGGCATCTAAAATCAGAAAATTACAAAATCTGCGTATCCATAATATCTATCTAAATATGAAAAATTTGAAGTCTCTAACGAAAACGGTGTAGAAGTTATGCTCGAAAACCGTAAAAAAGGTAAACGAATTTTCGATTTTTTATCGATAATTAAGGAATGGGGTGAGTTCTCGAAAAAACAAAATAAACTTGTACTGCGTAACTAAGATAAGAGTGTTCGTGTAAAATTTCAGCTCTCTAGCTTTTATAGTTTCCGAAATCTCGACGTTCATACGGACGGACGGACGGACGGATGGACGGACGGACAGACGGACAGGGCTATATCAACTTATTTTTTTGTGCTGATCAAGAATATATATACTTTATGGGGTCTGCGACGTCTCCTTCTGCCTGTTACATACATTTTCACAAAAACATTATACCCTGAATTCCCATTTTCAATGGGTTCAGGGTATAAAAATGAAAAAGAAGATAAGAGTAGAAACTTTCTGTTTACAGAGAGCAGCTAATCAGAATGAATACAGACCTGTGTGCAGAATTAGCTGTTAACTGTAAACGACAGCCAGACATACAGCGAGAGGCGAAAGATTTTTGCCAGAGCTCTCCATTGAAGCTTTACAGGCGATCTGTCCATTGGGACCTGACAATTGGATCTAATAAATTTCATTTGCAATTTTTTATACCCTGAACCCATTGAAAATGGGAATTCAGGGTATAATGTTTTTGTGAAAATGTATGTAACAGGCAGAAGGAGACGTCGCAGACCCCATAAAGTATATATATTCTTGATCAGCACAAAAAAATAAGTTGATATAGCCCTGTCCGTCTGTCCGTCCGTCCGTCCGTCCGTCCGTATGAACGTCGAGATTTCGGAAACTACAAAAGCTAGAGAGCTGAAATTTTACACGAACACTCTTATCTTAGTTACGCAGTACAAGTTTATTTTGTTTTTTCGAGAACTCACCCCATTCCTTAATTATCGATAAAAAATCGAAAATTCGTTTACCTTTTTTACGGTTTTCGAGCATAACTTCTACACCGTTTTCGTTAGAGACTTCAAATTTTTCATATTTAGATAGATATTATGGATACGCAGATTTTGTAATTTTCTGATTTTAGATGCCACGCCCCCTTCGCCCTCAATTTGAAAAAAAAAACTATTTTAAATACTAGAGACTTGTTATTCGGCAAATAGATAAATTTGAATGCAATTAATATATTTTGAAAGTTTCATGAAGATAGTCCATCTAGAAATGGAGTTATAAGCGTTCAAAGTACAGCCCATCCCATCCCCAACCCTCGGCAGCAACTGCGCGGTTAGCAGAGCGCGCGCTATACGTGCGTAAAGAAGAAGAATATTAATTTTTTTGCAGGGTTCAGGGTATCTCGTAGTCGAGCCGTCTCGACTAGAGCCTTCTTACTTGTTTTTTTTTAATTTTGAAGAATGAATGCAGAACAGGGTATAAAACCCTGAACTCATCGATATTTGCAGAATATTATATTTGTAAAAACCTCTGTATCTAACCCCTGTAAATATATAGCATGTATGTAAAGTTGAGTTTTGTAAAGCATTGTTGAAGCATTGAAGCATTGTATATCTATGGAACATCGATAATAATCGATATCAAATTTGAGATTTGGATTAAGTTGATATTTAAATTGATTAACTACAGCTATACTTTTTAAACATACCTCTCGATTGAGTTGTTCAGTTCTTATGTCTGAAACATTAGCATTATTATTTATTTGTAATTTTCTAATATTTATTTTTTATACCCTGAACCCATTGAAAATGGGAATTCAGGGTATAATGTTTTTGTGAAAATTTATGTAACAGGCAGAAGGAGACGTCGCAGACCCCATAAAGTATATATATTCTTGATCAGCACAAAAAAAAATAAGCTGATATAGCCCTGTCCGTCTGTCCACCCGTCCGTTTTCCGTCCGTCCGTATGAACGTCGAGATTTCGGAAACTACAAAAGCTAGAGACCTGAAATTTTACATGAATACTCGTTTTTTCGATAACTCATCCCATTCCTTAATTTTCGATAAAAAATCGAAAATTCGTTTACATTTTTAGGTTTTTCGAGCATAGCTTCTACACCGTTTTAGCTAGAGACTTCAAATTTGTATATTTAGATAGATATTATGGATAGGCAGATTTTGTAATTTTCAGATTTTAGATGCCACGCCCCCTTCGCCCCCAATTAAAAAAAAAACGTATTTCAACTACTAGAGAATTGTAATTTGGCAAATAGACAGATTTGAATGCTATTAATATATTCTGAAAGTTTCATGAAGATAGTCCATCTATAAATGGAGTTATAAGCGTTCAAAGTACAGCCCATCCCACCCCCAACCGTCGGCAGCAACTGCGCGGTTAGCAGAGCGCGCGCTTATACGTGCGTAAAGAAGAAGAATATTAATTTTTGTGCAGGGTTCAGGGTATCTCGTAGTCGAGCCGTCTCGACTAGAGCCTTCTTACTTGTTATTTTTATTTTTTGCAATATCGCGCTGTCAATTTGTTAATAGATCATGATTTTGATGATGCCTCTTGCCCAACCAAATTCCATAAATAATATTTACAGTTTTTATTTCATTTTTAACAATTTTTTTTGGGGTACTGTATTTGTCTCTATTATGTAATCGACGAATAGGCGTGACCGAACGGCAGCATTTGGGGGGCGCAAAACATACGTCGCAAAACATAAGTCCAAAGCAAAAAATTAAAAAAAACGCATAGAAACTATGAAAGAAAAACAACATCAACAATAGTTACAGCGACAGCTGCTGTGGTGGTCCAAAACAAAAGGGCACTATCAGTTGCATACCCTGTAAATTGGCAGATATATGTAGTTAAGCGCCAATAAACGAGAGGATTCTATTGATCAGACACAAGATTTCTAAGAGTGGACGTTATGATAGCATTTTGACTATGAATTCTTTAATTATCATTATACATTATACTTGACATAAGGTAACTGTGAAAAACCGGCTTTTGTAATGAGAAATTAAAAATAGAATATTACATGCGCGGTTTTTGGGCTATAAGATAGTAATATGTAAGATGCAAGTTTTTATTCATACTATTCAAATCTTGTTATTAAGAAATTAATAGTAATAAGCATTGAACTTGTAGTGCTTTAAAGATTAATATCAATAAAAAATATATATACAACTTTAGTTAAATATTTCAATTGCAAGACACTTATCAGTTTTCATTTCTATACCCTATAAAGTAACCAAAACTGCATGCCCTCATTTATGAAAATTGGAAATGTACAAGGTATATGTGTATAACGTGCAAAAACATTTCATGGTTCAATGCCAAACATCGGCCAAACCCAAAAGGAAACATTTCCAGTTACAGCTTAGGTTGGTTGGTTCGTTGGCTGGTTGGTTGCTTAGTTGGCTGGCTGGCAAGCTTTAGCTAGGTAGCTGGCTGGCTGGCTGGCTCTTTGGTTGGTTGGTTGGTTGGTTGGTTGCTTGATTGTCTTAGTGGGTCTTGGTAGGTGGCGCATAGCTGACGATTAGCTGACAACGGTTGGGCAACCTGTCAAGGCGCTGGCAAATGCTGAATAGAGCGCGAAACAGTGCTATGGCAGAGGGGGGAGGTCGGCTGGGTACGATTTGATTCATACGAAGCGTTTAACGCTTAGATTGTGTGGTAATTATTATGTCAGCGTTTGGACAAAGCTCTCTGAGACGCCGTTTGGCTAACTGACAAAATGGACACCGGCTGATCGGTTGATCGACGACGCCAGCGGCATTCACAATTAGCTTTGATTTGCATACGGAATACGAAGCGGATAGTCGGCTGCGTCGACCGCTGCGGGTTGTTGTCAACCGCCGGGGGATTGGACCCCAAGAATTAATAATAAAAGTGAATCCAATTCATTTGCATACAACAACGAGGAAGAATTAGTTTTCCGAGAAACGATAAATAAAAAACAGTGAAAACGAACTTTTCTTTGCTTCAATTGCAAAAGTGATTTGTAAAAGTATTTTTTATACGCAGAAGACTGTAATGTGAGATATATTGTATTATCCATCGTATTCAGTTAGAAATGATCGTTTTTTTTTTTAATTTTTCTTTTCGATAGCTCATTCAAATCGATAACAATCGATATTTTGAATAGTTTATGAAAGCATTGCTTGAATATCACAAGTACAAATTTGTCATTATCTATGTCACTTTATCGCCGACAGTGGTTGATTCTAGAACATATGCACATTTTCTCTCTGTTCGTAAATAGTTACCAAAATGGATCAATTCTTCAAATTCAAACTTTTGTCCTTGCAATCAACCAATCGTGACTGTTGATTGTGCTTGCAGCAGAACATTTATTCAGTTGCTGTCACTCATTGATGTGGCAAACTTCACTAAAATAGAAGACGGAGCAGCCGTAGCAGTAAAAGTTATAGAGCGAGCGATAAGAATTGAGCAGAAAACGCGTTGGCGTCGCTATTTTGTCGCTGGCGCCACGGCTACGGCAGCAAGCCGCAATCGCACACACACACAGACAGACATACACATACACATACCCATACACAAACACATATACATACATACATACACACACAAACAATTACATACAACACAACACTCAACACACAACTATAATTTGTTAACTAAATTGCCGCATGCACAATTTATTTACGATGCAAAATAATTAATCTGACGTCTGGCCAAAACGTTGCAGCGGTCTAGGTGTGAGGAGGTCGGGTTGAAGGGGCTATCTGGGAAAGGCATTCGGTGCGGCACCTGAAGGACAAGCGATTCATTTGCCTTGTCGTTTGTTGTTGTTGCTGTTGCTGCTGCTGCAGCTGTTGTTGTTGTTGAGGTTGTTCTCCAACAGTTATTATATATCAGCTTACTAGCTGCTCGTAGTAGATACACAGCATCATATATACGAATCTGGGCACATAGCTGTGCAACTAGTGTAGATATTTGTGCAATTAGAATGGCAACAAATTAGGCAATAGGCCAAAGATTGACCTGTTGTCCAGTAAATGCCTCCGCTGCCGTCGCCGCCGTCAAACCTCCCAAATGTTTCCATTCAACTTCCTGCATTAAGCTTCACTACATGAATTTGAATTGTATATTGCTCTTGTTTTAATGATTCAGCTCATAGAAGTAAAAACGTATTCGTTCTGCGATCAAATCGATTTAGTTTAATGAACTTTCGTTGATCTTTAATTGCAAATGACAAAAATTTTATTCAATATTTAACTAAATATAATTGGGGTTTAGTTGTTGGAAATAATTGGTAATAATATTATGTCACAATATGTAGGCATTTCCCTACTCTGTCTTACTTGTCGGCTCTCTATCCACTTTTAAGATGTCCAATAAGTATGTTCCTCCTTTTTAACAATATTCCCCTCATACTCTCGTTCTAGGACGAGTTTTCTTTTCAGTCTCTCTCTGTATCATGTATCCCCCTTATATCATTCCCTTTTTATATATCACTTTCGCTCACACATCATGATTATATACATATATTCTCTCTCTCTCTCTCTCTCTCTCTCTCTCTCTCTTTGTCTCTCTCTCTCTCTTTCTCTTTCTCTGTCTCTATCTATCTCTCTCCATCTTGTGGTTTTGTTCTCGTCTTCTCTCTCAGTGTCCTCCGTTTCTTGCCATTGTTGCTCGCCCACCCACTTCAAGGCCGCCTCTAGCTGCTGCTGCTGCTGCATTAAATAAATAAATAACAATAATTAATGAAAACCTAGACACAAATGACAAAGAAAATGAAGTCGACGATGAAAACTGTTACAATTTTCCCCTCATAAATTATGCAACATTTCCTACTTGCAACGGGAGATATTAATATTGTTGTTGCTGGGCTGTTGCATAGCCAGAGCTGTTGAAGACTTTTTTGTTATTTTGTATTTCATTTTTCTTTATGTTAGAGGCGTTACAGCGAGACCCTGCAACGGCGACAGCAGGCGGCTAACCACAAGCGGATGGATGCCACAAAGGCAGCAGCAACAAGAAGAAGAAGAAGCAGCAGCAGCAGTAATAGCAACAGTACCCATAGCAGAGATGATGATGATGAAAAAATGCGGACATTGCTGCGAAAGTCGCAACCGCAAACACAATTGCAAGCAGCGAGCGCCACGGCTACAGCAAAAGTGTTGCCAATTGTTGATGCCGCTGTTGTTGGCCAACTCCATTTTGGGCCACAACATTCCATTGTCTATTTTGTATTGCGCTTTGTCTAAGGCCTCAACGGTGCCGTCAGCTTGCCCTAACTAAGCAGTCAGCCTAATTAATGCAGTTCCCTAGCTCCCACACATCGCTCCCCCAACCCCCAACAACCTGCCCTTTGCTCAGCGCGCCCCCACCTTCATCAACAGTAACAACAACAACAAGCTGCCTAATATGAATCAATGTTAGCTGTGTGAAATGCAGTGCAAAATGTTGCAAAAGGCAGTAGTTAGGATGGGAGAGCAGACCGTTCCCCAGCTCCAACTCTCCTACCTTTCCTCAGGCCAACGGATCCGATATGTCTAAAATCACATTGCGACTGAGAAGATTAACAGATGAAGCAGACAACAAAATATGCGTTAAACGAATATTTGAATGAATTTTAATGAAGCGAAAGAACAAGAAGAAGAAGAGGAGAAGAAGAATGACAAGAAGTTGCTGTTTGTTGTTTATTATTTTGCTTGGCTCAGGCAGCGATAAGATCAACAAGACGCTGATATAACCGAAGCGCGGTGGACGGTGGGCGAGGGTGAGTGTAAGAGAGATTGTCGAGAAAGGGAGAGTTGAGAAGACGGCCAATGGGAGGCAAGGGTGGCTCAGGAAGAAACTCAAATTAAAATTTAATTGAAAAAATGGCGACGACAAACGAAAAAGAAGTCGTCGAGAAGGAGGAGGAAAAGAAGAAGAAGGAAAAAGAGTGGAAGCAGCAAAGAGATGCAAAGAAAAGTGAGCCAAGAATAAATAAATATTAATTCGTGCTGCGCGAATACAAATTTTTACTACAAAATGCCAACTGTGCGCGTGTATATATGTATATACACTCACATATATGTATATACATTTATAAATGTGTGCGTTGCTTAAATTGTGCATATGAATGAAATGATCGTGCGCATGAATGAGTATGGAACATGGAATACGAGAAGACTGTGGCGTGCCATGTCAGAGTATAGGGAGAGGAGAAGTGTAGGAGTGGAACAGAATGATTGAGAAAGGGGGAGAGAGAGAGAAGAATGAAAGGGGAGAAAGAGAGAGAATGGGAAGCGCAAGCGGGATAATTGTAGCAGCAACATATTGGAAGAGCCCATGACTTTAGCTACAGGAGTGGGGAAGACAACAAAACTGTTGTTAATTTGCTACGACTGTGTGTATGTGTGTGTGAATGAATTGCAAACACAATACATAGAAACATACACGCACACATATATACATTTGAAGGTTTGTGAATGAAAAATTATCGATGAATGATCATCAATGATCAATGAACGATCAATGATCAATGAGCTGCTTGAATAAACAGCAATAGGCAGGCTTTTACAATTGATGAATCGAATCGAATTGAGTCAATTTTCTCTTTGACAAATCTATGCAAATAAATATGAAAATAATTAATAAAAAAAAGAAATGAATTAAATATTAACAAATTAATAAGCTTTAATCTATGCTCAGCTGATCGATATAATTAATTTATTGCATAGAAAGAAAAGTTATATAGAAACTGAAGACTTTGAATTTACTCAGGAACTATAAAAAGATATACATATGTACATATATATATAATCAATATATACGAAAGTTAACATTGCATATTATTGAGTAATGAATAATAATAAGAAATATGTTTTTTATTATATTCGATTAGTTATTTAGCTATAGCTAATTAATATTTGTAAGGCCTTAGAGCGAGTCGATTGAGCTTGCAAAACTTATGAATAATAATTCACTCGAACTAATTTTTTTTCATAACTATTGAACCAGATCTAATAATATAGAAAATTCTATAATTTACGAGTTAATAATTTTATATATTTATACAAATATAGTTAATCATAAATGATTTTCTCATTCGATTCGAATTTGTTGATTGAATTTTTAAGTAAGGTAGATAATCGATATCGATTGATTATCGATAAGTAGTTCTGCTTTTTTAGCTTATTGTTGTCCATAGAGGCAAAACTGCATTGGACAACTGCTGGCAGGCCTACGCCATCGATTGACCCATTTGTTAGTTGGCAGCGATCGTGCCTGTTGCGTCGTTGCTGCCTCCAGAACGGAAATAGCAGCGCGTGCTCCACACAAACACATACATATGTGTATATACACCAACTCATTCAGAGAACAAGCAATTGTAGAAAAAATCTTTACGCATGATTGTGCCTCATTTTATTGCTGATGTTGGTGCTGCTACAACAGCAACAGCATAACAACGGCGGCGTCACGCCAAGTGAACCATCGACACCCCCACGCCGCCTGCATCCGCTGCTGCTGCTGCTGCTGCTGCTGCTGATGTTGTTGTTGCCGTTGCATTGATTGGTTTCATAGCGCTGCACTGCATGGATTTGTGGCAGGCGCGGATCGGAACATGGATGCTACGTGACGTGCATTAAATGCAACAGCCAAGCGGCAGCTCCCTTAGCTCCACACTCACACACACACAGTGAAGTGCTCGCCCTTGCGTCTGCGCGTAATGAGTCCAATGCCAGGCGGCAATTGTGAGTTCGAGCTCTTTGTTGCAAGCTGTGGGCTCACAGCTAGAATTTTATGGCTGCCTTTAATTAGCCAGCGAGCTAGCAGTTCTCCTCTACTGATACATATGTGGCAGCAGCATACGGCATAACACAGATGCCACAAAATGCGGCACGTAGCAATGACAGAGCGATCAAAAATCGTTTTGGCCACAAACTCAATTGTTGTTCTTGTTATTCAATATAATTTTGCCCAGTTGCTTAGCTGACCCATTTTCTAGCTATAGACCTCCTGACATCATCATCATCATCATCATCATCATCATCATCATCATCATCATCATATTCATTAACATTTCGTTGTTATATTTATCGTCATGCTCATCAGTTGACCATGATATTGGTCAGTGTCTTCTGGCTTTGACCCTTCTCAGTCTTTCAAAAGTTATAAAAATAAAAAGCACATAAAAAGAGTAAATAATTAATAAGCAATTAATATGTTCGGACGGGGCGTGGCTCATGATAGCTGTGGTAAAAAATTTAACATATATAATATTACAACTAAAGAAAAAAAATTCCAGCATGAGTTCTATGACCGCTTTATTGTTCTGGTTAAGGTTATGTCGTTTGTTCCGGGTATTTATAAGCGTATTATCGATAAAAATATTGATAGCTAAATGTCAATTGTAATACAAAGTTATATTAATAAATGTTTTGCTCTATTGATACTCAAGATTTTCATATGGTTTCGCTAAAAGTTGAATGCATGGTAACTTTTAAAAATTATCGATAGCACTTAAATATCGAATACACGTAATTATTAATATGAACTTTTGCTGCAACTATTTGAGAGTCGATTCCACTATGCCGATAATTAATAAGATTTCGATAATTAAGCATTTCGATAGAAACAATAAAACATTCAATAGTTATTTGCCTGTGCAAAGCAACAGTTTGATAATTAATCGATAAACTTTCGACAACCACATATCATGCAAAAATAACAACATATAATTGTGCATTCATAGAATCGATAAATAATCTATAACAAATAATTTAATAATAATAATTTTGTATTACAATAGTTGGTTCCATAACTAATCGACAAACGCTCAAATAGAAACAATCGAATATTCCAAATACGTGCAATAGGCGATCAATTGAAAATTATCGATAACAGCTGCATCATTAACATTCGCCGCATATCATGCCACTAATGTTAAATATAAATTGAATGGTAGTTTGCGCAGACATGCATTATGCCAATTATCGATCAATTATCGATAAGCCATAAACGACAGAATTTAATAATTTCGATTGTCGCTATCTGCCGCTGGCCACTTTGATCGCATGCAACGCACGACCAAGCGAACAGTCATAAGTAGAAAGGCAGCTGCTAAATCTTAACTCTTTCTTTCACTTAGCCAAGGCACTCAGTCACTCAGTCAGTTAGTTAGGTAGGCAGTCAGTCAATGAGTCAGTTGGACGTGGCCTGCAGATCGTAGCCAGCCAAGCAGCCAGCTGCTAGACGCTAGACAGGCTCTCCATATGGACGTGGATGTGGACTTTGGGCTTGCGTGTCTGTTGTTGTCGTGATTTCATATTTATTTATTGTTTTCTTTTTCTTTCTCCTTTTTATACCCTGAACCCATTGAAAATGGGAATTCAGGGTATAATGGTTTTGTGAAAATGTATGTAACAGGCAGAAGGAGACGTCGCAGACTCCATAAAGTATTCTAGATCAGCACAACAAAATAATTTGACATAGCCCTGTCCGTCCGTCCGTCCGTATGAACGTCGAGATTTCGGAAACTACAAAAGCTAGAGAGCTGAAATTTTACATGAATACTCGTTTTTTCGATAACTCATCCCATTCCTTAATTATCGATAAAAAATTGGAGATTAGAAAATTCGTTTACCTTTTTTATGTTTTTCGAGCTATCTTCATCTAGAAATGGAGTTATAAGCGTTCAAAGTACAGCCCATCCCACCCCCAACCGTCGGCAGCAACTGCGCGGTTAGCAGAGCGCGCGCTTATACGTGCGTAAAGAAGAAGAATATTAATTTTTTTGCAGGGTTCAGGGTATCTCGTAGTCGAGCCGTCTCGACTAGAGCCTTCTTACTTGTTTTTTTTTTTTTTAAGTTTAATGTTTTTTTACAGCTTAACATACTGCTACATTTTAGGCAACTTAATCTAAACGGAAGTTATTTTTAAAACTTCTTAGAGCTATATTGTAACATAGGATACTGTTGCTACTCTAGCAAGCAAGTAATTTCATCTTATTTCATCACGAAAATAAATACATTCATACTATTTCCACTAGTTTTTCTATAAGTTTATTTATACATTTCTATGAATTAAGACATTTTTATTAATACGAAATATTTGTATGAAAAATTTATTTTTATGTTTTGAACTGCCGCTTTTGGGTTTTTTCTAACTACCAATGAATCGACATATTGAAGCTGGATCCCAGGGCTGCGACCTATCGATAGCTTACAGGGGTACAAAACATATATTTTAGATTTAGGTTCAAAATTATTCAGTTCACAACATTCAGCCCACCGTAAAACTACGAGGGAGTTTTACCAATAACTTCAAGAATAGCCAATTTAGATACGGGACGCTTTAAAACACCCGTTGCTGTTTTCACCTCCGCTAAACGTATGACTCCATCCTTTGCTGGAAAGGTGCTGATAACGACTCCTTTTTTAAAACTGCCTTTCGGCTGATTGTCTTCACATATGATAACATCTCCTATTCGTATAGGGCTTCTCTTGACGTTCCACTTCGTGCGTCTTGTTAGTGTTGGCAAATATTCTCGAATCCAACGTTTCCAGAAGTTGTTCTTCAATTGTTGAGAAATCCTATATTGTTTTCGATGAGGAAACTCACTAGTATCTCCAGGTGTTTGAGTAGAGTTCGATGTCCCCAATAGAAAATGATTTGGCGTCAACGGCTGCGGATTGTCTATGTCAACTGCGACATGTGTTAGTGGTCTACTGTTAATAATATTTTCAGCTTCAATAAGTAAACTTCTCAAAGTTTCAACATTTGGTGCCTGTTGCTTTAAAGTCACCGCCAATACGCGCTTTGTTGATTGAACTAAACGTTCCCAGCAGCCACCAGAGCTTGGGTTTGCTGGACAATTAAACTCCCATTGAATGGATTTATTGGACAATTCTGACTGGATATTCTCAAAGTCAAATATTTCTTTAACATTTGTATCTCATTATCGACTCCCACGAAGTTGGTTCCCATATCTGACCAAATCCGTACGGGAATGCCTCGCCTATTTACGAAATTCCGTATGCATAATATACATGCATCTGTAGACAAATTTTCCGTTAACTCCAAGTGAATTGCTCGTACTGTCAAGCATGTGAACAACGCGACCCATCTTTTCCCCCGATGTCCTCCCACAGTTACCATCACTGGTCCAAAGTAATCCAGTCCTGTGTATGAAAACGGTCTCATGTAAGGTGTCAAACGATCTATGGGCAGTTGCCCCATATACTGTGATACCGGCTTCGCATTACTATTTTTACAATATTGACAATTCTTCTTGGCTTGTCTGAATTCACTACGTAAACATGGGACCCAAAATCTCTGTCTAATATCTGCAATAATTAATTCATTATTTTGATGATGAAAACGCTCGTGATATCGCTGTACAATTAATTTAGTAATCAAATTATCTTTGGGCAAAATTATGGGTTCTCGTGTACTTTTCGAAACCGCTGTTGCGTAGTCAATTCTTCCGTATACAATTATTACTCCTTCTTCATTAAGACAATGAGTGTAAATCGCTTTTCCTTAATACTGCCCCATGTGCCTTCAAGTCGTCTGTTTCCTGGGTGAAATTCTGTTGTTGCGCCATTTTACACAATATGACCTCTGCTTTCTGTAGTTCGATTGATGTCAGTTCTTTTGTTGTGTTTGTTACTTTCTGTTTAAGTAATTGATTTATAAATCTTACTATCCAGCCTACAGTACGTTTCAAGCGCATATAATTGGAGAAACGCTGTATATCGATCACAGGAATTATCATTAGCAGGTCTTGAGGATGATGTCGTTTTAATCTTCTTCTAGTGTCAGTGCGACGGCTGAGAGCTGCAGTACCTATGCGCCTGGCACGAAGTTTATTCAAGTGCGATTTGGCGGCGATACCATAAACTTGAATTGAACAATATAGGAGCTAAGATGGTCTAGTATATTTTGACCTTGTTGTCCAGTGACAGCTTATTACGCGCTGAGAGTAGCCAAGACAATTTAGCTATTTTAGTCTTGAATAACTGCTGCAGCGTAGTAATATGTCTTTTGAATGTAAGGCGTCTGTCCAAAGTCACTCTGGGGTATTCATGTGCTAACTTGTGATTTAGAACTCTCCTGTTTCAATTGACCCCAGGGCAGCTATGCTGGCTGTTCGTAAATGTCACATTTGCACATTCGCATTTATGCCGACGTTCCATTTCTGGGCCCATTCCTGGAATGCGTTGAGATACTGCTGGCGTGCACTCCTGACCTGTAGAATACAGCTTCTTCTGGTGTGCGCCGTGGTATCATCAGCGTAGGTCGCTATTAGCACGTCTCTCGCACCGAGTCCAGTGATTGCAGTGTGGGTTGGCATATCCGCAGTGAAGATCGAGTGAAGGGTGGGACCAAGGACGCTGCCTTGCGGGCCTCCGGCTGCTATAGTTTTAGCGGAGGACTTGCATCCATCAGTCGTCACGTGGAATATTCGCCCTTCAAGAAAAGTCTTTATAAGCTCGAACAGCTGTGGTGACAGAATGCGTTTGGCTTGATTTCACGAAGTCATTACTTGACTCTGCTCTCGAATGTTGCAATGTCAGCGGACAGGTTGCTTTGGTTTACGGTGCGCCGACCGCTTTGGCTTTTTATCAAGCCACCCAACTATAGGGCTCGGCTGCAGCTAAATAGCTAAATGAGAGAGACGAGTGCGCGCGCGCGCCTGCGCTGATGACTCGATGTCGAGACGTGAGAACCTTTCTTGGCCGGGGTCAATGGCCAAGACAATTAACAAACAGCGACAACAAAGTCGTCGTGTTTGGGGGCGGGCTGCTGAAGGGCTTGGTCGTGCGACTGCATTAGCTGCATTTCCTTCTACTGCTGTCGCTGCCCCATCTTCTTCTTCATCTTCACTCTATAAATCGCGCATTGTATTTTATTGTGAGCAGCGCTGCGCTGGTGCAATTTAAAAACTTTTAACAACGAAAAATTGCTTCCATGAATTTCCCACATTTTCCGCAACAACAACGACAGCAGCAACAGCAGCAGTAAACACGTTTCCATCAAAGCAGAAGAAGAAGAAGAGACAACAAGAGAGAGAAAATACTTTCCATGTCTATTGCTGGCTACCCTCAGGTTCTGGTTCCGACCGGGCTATGGCTTTGGCTCTAGCTCGGGCACTACATTTGCATTCATGTGTGAAAAACATTTCATTTCCCCTTTTTCCATTTTATTTTGTTTTGTTTTTGTTTGTTTTTTTGTTTCTTGTTGCTCATGTCTTGTTTCCCAGGTCTCGCACAAAAAATTACCACAATTGCAACAATGCAGCCAACACACGTTACACTCTTCCGACGTGTTCAAGTTGCATCGCTAGCTCCAGTTCCAGTTCCAGCTCCAGTTCTTGGCCAAGCCAATGCCTGGGCCAATGGGGGTGGCTGAGCTCAAAAGAAAACAAGTAAGAAGGCTCTAGTCGAGACGGCTGGACTACGAGATACCCCGAACCCTGCAAAAAAATTAATATTCTTCTTCTTTACGCACGTATAGCGCGCGCTCTGCTAACCGCGCAGTTCCTGCCGACGGTTGAGGGTGGGATGGGCTGTACTTTGAACGCTTATAACTCCATTTCTAGATGAACTATCTTCATGAAACTTTCAGAATATATTAATAACATTCAAATCTGTCCATTTGCCAAATTACAAGTCTCTAGGAGTTGAAATACGTTTTTTTTCAAATTGGGGGGCGAAGGGGGCGTGACATCTAAAATCTGAAAATTACAAAATCTTCGCATCCATAATATCCATCTAAATATACAAATTTGAAGAGTCTAGCTAAAACGGCGTAGAAGTTATGCTCGAAAACCTAAAAAATGTATGTGAATTCTCGATTTTTTATCGAAATTTAAGGAATGGGATGAGTTATCGAAAAAACTGCGTACCTAAGATACGAGTATTCATGTAAAATTTCAGCTCTCTAGCTTTTGTAGTTTCTGAAATCTCGCCGTTCATACGGACGGACGGACGGACGGACGGACGGACAGATGGACAGGGCTATATCAACTTATTTTTTTGTGCTGATCTAGAATACTTTATGGGGTCTGCGATGTCTCCTTCTGCCTGTTACATACATTTTCACAAAAACATTATACCCTGAATTCCCATTTTCAATGGGCTCAGGGTATAACAAGTAAGAACGTTGCAGTTAGGTGCAACTAACAGCGAGATACTCTGTTCCCGTAGGTGCATTTTATTTATTTAATAAACATTTAATAAACGAAATATTTCGGCAATTAGCAAACGTATATGCAAGCAACAAAAAGCTGTGCGCGCACAGCTGATTGATTTTCTATGCCTACATACAAAGGCTGCATGCTATAATACGTTTGCTAATTGCCGAAATATTTCGTTTATTAAATGTTTATTAAATAAACAAAATGCACTTATGGGAACAGAGTATATCGCAGTTAGTTGCGCCTAACTGCAACGTTCTTACTTGTTTTTAATACATTTTTGATGACTGTTGTTTATAGTGTGCGAGCGTGTCTTAAATTTGTAGTTTCTCTCTCTGTCTCTCTTTCTTTCTTGCCCGCCCGCTGTCATCTGCAACTCTGATTCACTTTCTGGGCAAAACTAAAATAAAAACAAAAAAAAAGCCGAAAATTTTGTTGCTTAAGAGTTAGAAATCCGCTTGAACTCAATTTTGTTCGATGCTTTTGTTTTGTTGGCGCTGCAGCCAAAGTCAACCTTGGGTCTTGGACACTCGACTGCAATTTGATGCTCTCGCTATGCAATCCGTTCCTTTCCCTTTACTATTTGTTGTTGTTAATAATACTTTGACTTTGGCCTTTTGTGGTTAACATTATCCAAACAAAACGCTTGGCACCCACAAAACTCAGTTGATTGACAGATTTGGGACGCTTAGATACGCACACACACACACACACACACACTCACACACACATACGCACACACAAACACACTCACACACACACACACACACACACACACATACACACACGCATACATACACAAAGACACACACATACACACACTTTGACACTAACACATTTGAAATCTGCATGCGTGAAACTTAACGAAGCGTTAAAGTTCAGAGCGTTAAATTACATGACGAGCGAACTGTACGTTTCACTATATATACACATATATATATATATATATATATATATATATATATATATATATATATATATATATATATATATATATATATATATATATATATATATATATATATATATATATATATATATATATATATATATATATATATATATATATATATGAAAATGGGAATTCAGAGTATAATGGTTTTGTGAAAATGTATGTAACAGTCAGAAGGAGATGTCGCAGACCCCATAAAGTATATGTATTCTTGATCAGCACAAAAAAATAAGTTGATATAGCCCTGTCCGTCTGTCCGTCCGTCCGTATGTACGGCGAGATTTCGGAAACTACAAAAGCTAGAGAGCTGAAATTTGTATTTTATTTATTTATTTTGTTATTTCGATAACTCATCCCATACCTTAATTATCGATCAAAAATCGAAAATTCGTTTACCTTTTTTAGGTTTTTCGAGCATAACTTCTACACCGTTTTAGCTAGAGACTTTAAATTTGTATATTTAGAGAGATATTATGGATACGCAGATTTTGTAATTTTCAAATTTTAGATGCCACGCCCTTTTTTGCAGGGTTCAGGGTATCTCGTAGTCGAGCCGTCTCGACTAGAGCTTTCTTACTTGTTTTTTTTTTTTTTTGCGAGGGTTTAGTATATGGCTGGGCAAAGCCTTGGTTTTGACTTTGGTCTCCAGTTTTGCCAGCATCGGCCCACATCGCGCATCGGCCTTGGGCAACCCTTTCGAGTTGCCATCGCGATTATATCATAAGGTCAAAAGCGTGTAACCGCAGCGACTTCTTTGGCAGTTCACCAGAAGCAACAGCTGTTCGATGACGCCACACAGCCTGGCTGGCTGGCTAGCTGGCTGAAATGAACAGTTAACGGCAGCGACAAGCATCTTGGAACATGAGTCATGCACTGGGAACGCTTCTTGCCGACTGCTGGTGCTGCTGCTGTGACAGACACAGGCAGCATATGTATTCACCTACCCAGCGCAACGTTCTTATCCAAGAGGTTCGTTATACCCCCACTCCCCCTCTCCCGCCTTCTCTCCTTAACAGCCTCAAATGCTTGCACCAAAAAAACTTCATCTGCTCGGCACTGCGTCACTTGCGTTAATGACTCAGCGCATAACAATGGTCAGAAGTTGTTGTTGTTTTATGTCGTTGTTCTGGTTGTGACTCTGTGAGTTGTCATGGAATTCTCCGCGCGCCTGATTTGCTTTGGATATGCTCTTTTTTCTATGTTTCTGGTTGTTGCTATTGGAACTTTGTGTTGTAAATAAAAATGTTTAATCAAATTTGAACAGAGTTTGGCTTACCAACATATGTTTGTAAGCACAAGAGCCGTAAATATATATTTATCATATATTATTGGATGAAAGAATTTTACAAACTCCTCAAATATGTAATGCAAGCAACTTGTATTTTTGTAGGAAATTTAAACTTTGTCATTCTCACTTTAACTTAATTCCGATGTTGGCCTTTGCTGCATGATTCACTTGCTTAATTTAAATTAGATGCAACATTTTCCCTAAAATGCAAATGAAAATCATAAAAAGAAACAAGTAAGAAGGCTCTAGTCGAGACGGCTCGACTACGAGATACCCTGCACCCTGCAAAAAAATTAATTTTCTTCTTCTTTACGCTCATATAAGCGAGCGCTCTGCTAACCGCGCAGTTGCTGCCCTGGCTTGGCGGTGGGTTGGACTGAACTTTGAACGGTTACAACTCCATTTCTAGATGGATTATCTTAACGAAACTTTCAGAATATATTAATAGTATATGTATATATCTTTGAAAAATTTGAGATTTTGTGCTTTATACTATGTATATGAACAACTATATTTATTTAATAATAAATATAATTATTTTCTAAATAAATAACAATAGACGTCAAAATATAACTATAATCTAAGCATATGATATATGTATAAAACTATATGTAAATCTAATTTTGATTTGCATACACATATATATAAAAACATGTATATACTCTAATATATATGTACATAATAATGTACATATATTTATAAAATACTAATATATTTATGTATATACATATATGTATATATCTACTTAAATGTTTTTACTTTAATATCGATATTCACTTTGTGATATCGATCTTTCTACTATTTTTAATTCAATTATACACATATCTACAAAGAGACTACCATTGTTAGTTAGTAACTATTCTGACACCTCCTCCCCCCTTTCTTCAACAACTCCAAAACACAGTTAAATCTCAGACACATAGCGAGTCATTTGGCTGGACTGTCGACTGGGGCAGCTTATGCAATGCGTAAGCGGCTTATGAATGCTCCAAACGAAACATCCAACACGTTGGATGGAGCCAAGCTATATCGCCAGCTGGACACCACGCTTCGGATGACCTTCACTTTCAGTCATAACACGAAAGAGCGAGAGAGCAGTGGGGGGATGCAAGGAAGCGGGCAGCTTTACTCTGATACACATACGCCACATAAACCTGCTGCAAGTTCAACTTCAACTCCAACAGCGGCAACAATAAAAACAACAATATGTTGGTGTTTTGTGAATTTCCAAAGAAACTCAACAATGCTGACAACGTCTCGAAGACTGCATTCACTCTGCATGCAAAGCAGCAGCAAAGCAGCTCTTCCTGTGCCCCTTCCCTGCCCCCTACCCTCTCTGTATATCCGCATTATCAGCATATAGTATGTCGACAATAACAACAACATAGACATCTAAGTACATATATTACATTATGCGGATAAAATTGTGAAAACTTAGTTGTTATTTATGTTGTACACATATACCCTGTATGCAAGCAATAAATGGGTATGCATATGAAAAGATTTGAAATGATTCACATGATTCATTCCGAAGTCCAGTCTCATAAGATTGATAAATTCCATTTCAATATAGTTTATTTTCTTCTCATGACCTGTTTCATGTCTAGCATTTACAAGGTATTTTTGTTATCAGACAACAAGTTGTTTATTGTGTATTGTGTTGTTACTTGGCTCGCTTGGCTGCGAGACCTTGTTTATGTGCTGATGACACGTACAACATATTCGAGTCTGTCGTCAAATCGTTTGGACACGTTATTTTAACGGCCTTAAGCGGGGGCGTCCATGGGCGAGTAGAGGATGGGGTGGGGGTGGAGATGGGGTTTAAGGGCTAGTAAATATGTTTACGATCTGACGGCAGCAGCAGCAATAACAGCAAGCTGTCGCATGTCGCATGTGGCATATGTGGCATTGCTATCAATTGATCAGACAACCGCTTCTATTGGAATCCCAACTCTCCTGCTGCTGCTGCTGCTGCTCCTGCTCCTGCTCCGGTTCCTATTCCTACTCACGCCCACTGCTGCCCAATGCTTTTAATGAACTCGCAATGAAGGTCGGCCTAAAAGCACAACTTTTGGCAAATCTCAAATAAGCCAGCAACAGCTGCCAATGGACAATAAATTCGAATCGCAATATGGTGGCAGTATGTGCGGCAAGTTATGGATATGTGGTATGTGGCATGTGGCAGCCATTGGAGTTCGCGGGGGCCGGCGTTACAGCTCTGTGGTGCTATGTGTGTTCTATCTACCGACTCCATAAAGCAAACACAAGGAATGCGTCTTATCAATAGCCAGACAATCTCAGCAGCGGCAGCAGCCGCAACCGCGCAGCTGGCTGACAGCTCAAGGATAACAGCAGCAGCAGTCGCTAAAATTTAAGTCGTAGCAGCTGCCTGGCAATTCCCATAATTAAGGCAGCTTTACACATGCGCCCAAAAAAATCGCTGCATTTGCAGTGGGTAGCGTGAAGAGGTTAAAAGGGTAGCAGCGCAACGGGACAGCAATGTGACATGCCCCGGCGGAAGGAAGGAAGGCTCAGAGAATAGCTTTGTAACTCGAGGTAACTAACGAGCTTGACACAATTTCAACTGAGCGTCGGCAACACCTTTTACTGTGTGTGAAGAAGAGTAAAGCCCAACGGATTGGCACAGCCAAATCCGTCGAGGGCCATGTGCAATGCACACAATGCCACAGAAAAATATACCGACTGATAAAAAAGAACACTATAATAAAATATATTTAGCAAACGAAGAGAAAAAAGAAAATGAAAAAGAAAAAGAAATATATTAATTATAAAATTAAACAAGTAAGAACGTTGCAGTTAGGCGAAACTAACTGCGAGATACTCCGTTCCCGTAGGTGCACTTTATTTATTTAATAAACATTTAATAAACGAAATATTTCGGCAAGCAACAAACTGTTGTGCGCGCAAATTAATTGATTACCTATGCATACATACAAAGGCTGTTTACTATAATATTCTAAGAATTGCGATTGAATTGTGTGTTGTGTAGCAGTGAACTTATTTAGGTTTAGCTAATGATTAGGTGATATTTTAAAATGACCTAGGTTCAAATCCCTCTGGAACCTTTTTGTTTTTAAATAGAAAACTTATAAACTTTATTTTTATACCCTGAACACATTAAAAATGGGAATTCAGGGTATAATGGTTTTGTAAAAATGTATGTAACAGGCAGAAGGCGACGTTGCAGACCCCATAAAGAATATATATTCTTGATCAGCGCAAAAAAATAAGTTGATATAGATATGTCCGTCTGTCCGTCCGTCCGTCCGTTCGTCCGTATGAACTTCGAGATTTCGGAAGCTACAAAAGCTAGACAGCTGAAATTTTACATGAATATTCGTATCTTAGTTACGCAGTACGAGTTTATTTTGTTTTTCGATAACTCATTATATTTCTTAATTGTCGATAAAAATTCGAAAATTCGTTTACGTTTTTTACGTTTTTCGAGCATAACTTATACACTGTTTTAGCTAGACATTTCAGCTTTATATATTTAGATAGATATTATGGATACGCAGATTTTGTAATTTCCAGATTTTGGATGCCACGCCCCGTTCGTCCCCAACAGCAACTGCGCGGTTAGCAGAGCGCTCGCTTATACGTGCGTAAAGAAGAAGAAAATTAATTTTTTGCAGCTTTCATACTTGTTAAAATACAATAATATTTTTATATTTATGTTAAAATGCTTTCTGCCATCTTAGCAATTACTACTGAGATACTTGAAAGTATAAATTATGCAGTTGGCCACAACAAACTTCTTTGCCGATTTGCTACGCCCCCAGGGGGCGTAGACGCATAATTTTTGGCCAGTTCTTAGAAAGAGCCATGGGTAACATAAATGCCAAATTTGGTTGCTTACGTAAATTACAGGGTATTTTTCGATTTGCCACGCCCGCAAAAGGCTGAAAATGATTTTTTGCTAATCGATAGAAGAAGCCATTAGTAATTGAATCATCTAATTTTGGAGCTTCTGGCTCCAAAAATATAGGAGATATAAACTTTTACGGTTTGTCACGCCCCCTGTGGGTGTAGATATATCTACCATAGCTTATTGATCTTGGGTAGTCAACCCGAGGATACATGCCAAATTTCGATTTTGTAGTGTCAATAGTGTTCAAAATATAGTACAATTTGAAAAATCTCTATATATTGAGGTCCCATTTGCCACACCCCCAATGGGCGTAGATATATCCGCCATAACTTTTTGAACTTGGGTTGTCACCGCAAGTATACATTCCAAATTGCAACTCTAACTCATTAACTAGTACGATTACTGGCATACGGGCACATGCATATTCCGATTTGCCACGCCCCTAACGGGCGAATCGGGAAAATTTTTACAATTAATAATTCGGGAGCATACATGAGTATATGTTTAAAATTTCAAGTCTCTAGCTCTAATAGTGCCGAAAACTATTGCGTTCATACGTACAGACGGACGGACAGCAAGACGGACATTGCACAAAGTCAATATACTCCTTTTCCCTTTGGGAACAGAGTATAAATATGTATGAAATAAATAAAATAAAACTGAAGTAAAACTTGCAAAACGCAAAACAAATATTTTCAAACAAATAGTAAAACAGATAAATAATGAAGTATGTAGTAAACAAATAAATTACACCTAAAAAACAAGTGAGGAGGCTGTAGTCGAGACGGCTCGACTACGCGATACCCTGAATCCTGCAAAAAAGTAATTTTGTTCTTCTTTAAAGTAGGTAACTTTTGCAATACGAGCATGTAAATTAATTGCACAGAACTCGTAATGGATGTTATGTAAGCATACTGCTAGTGGCCAATGCACCTCAGCGGGGTGCTCTAGCTTCCTGTCTATACATAATGGAAATGATGTCAAGTGCTGAAAAAGCCGCCCAGCTAAAATCAACTTGTGTATCCCGCTGCTTCAGGACCAGGCTAAGGGACACACAAAATGCTCCAGTGGATATGTATATAGTTGTGAATAGGGGGATTTTGAATAAGTGTGGATGTCGTTGACACTCTCGGCCGCGTCTCATGTGCTTTTCGAGTACTTTGACATGTGCTTAATTAAGAAGTAAGAACGTTGCAGTTAGGCGCAACTAACTGCGAGATACTCTGTTCCCATAGGTGCAGGCAACAAACTGTTGTGCGCGCAAATTAATTAATTTTCTATGCATACATACAAAGGCTGCATGCTATAATATTCTAAGAATTGCGATTGAATTATGTGATGTGTAGCAGTGAACTTATTTAGGTTTAGCTAACGATTATATGCTATTTTAAAATGACCTGGGCTCAAATCCCGCTGGAAACTTTGTTTTTTAATAATAATAATAATTAATAATTGTAAAATTATGTTAAAATGCTTTCTGCCATCTTAGCAATTACCACTAAGCTATTTGTAAGCGTAAATTATGCATTTGGCCACAACAAACTTGTTTGCCAATTTGCCACGCCCCCAGGGGGCATAGACGCATAATTTTTGGCCAGAATATTATAATAGCACTAAAATGTGCCTATTTGCCAAATTGAGTTACGTTTTTTCCTAATTTGGGGCCGGTAACCAAAATCTAACAAAAACCGAAATTTTATTAAATTAATATATATATATTTATATATGTAATGTAAACAAATATTAGTGATTTCGACCCAATATCCCGGCCCATATAATGACGCAGTCTTTTAAGAGACAGGAAGTATAGCTATTTTGTATTATTTTGGTAGCGATAACTTACGAGCTGTCGCTACTCTGCACTTTGACGTGATCAGGTGAACTTTAACCTTGCCGTCCGCTGCAACTGTGCGTGCGTAGATGCAGCATCTGTATGCACGAATGGAAGCGTCACAAAATCCATGTAACTGCAATTCCCTGGTGTTCGACTGCATACAGAATCGACATACCACACAATCCATCCGAGTAACGTTTTCTGAAGCATTGGAAGACAGGAACCCAATTTGATTTGTCCCACTGCAAGAATATCAAAAATGTTTCAGTTCCAATAAGTAAATCGATATGGCGAGTTTTGTGGAACTGCTCATCCGCTAAAGGCGTATTCTTGGGTATGTTCCAAGATGAAATGTCGATGTCCGAATCCGGCTGATATGCAATGTGTTACGTCACGCAGAAATCAACGGGCATCTTGAAATCCTCCAATCGTGACTTGATTGTGGCCGAAGTGCCAAACTTGATGAATGTGTGTGAGTCCCCTATGCTACCGATTCGCATATGCCGTTTGACCTTTGGCAAGCGACGCGATTGCGCGAACTGTTCCGAGATGAAGTTCACCTGTGAGCAGGAATCCAATAGCGCACGACCGATCCTGTAGCTTCCAGATGCATCCGTGACCCCGACGATGGCCGTTACCAAGATGACTTGGTCTGTTTGATTGGTGTGTGTATGAGTGACATCATTGTTTGAATTAGAAACGATTGGCAACGTAGATGCCGTTCTAATCGCAGCTGCCTCCCGATGTAGTAATCGACATCTTTGAGTAGAGGGACACTTGGCTGACTGATGGCCCTTGCCAAGACAGTTTAGGCAAAGCGCATGTCGTTTTGCTGTTTCATAGCGCTCCGCAATCGACATCTCCTGTACAACATGGAATAATCCAATGATTCGTTCCGTTTGCGCTTAGTTTCCATATCCATCTTGACTTTGACACACTTTTGAGCATAAACAACGATGAGATATTATCCAAAAACACTAATGTTGGATTGTCGTAGCGCTGATTTAAACGATCAAGGGCCTTCCGGTAGTTTTCATGTGTGATCTGAAATGCCTTTACATTTTCCAATGCTGGTCCTCTTAAGCAGCTAATTAGCTGATTAAACTTCTCGATGTTTGATAAGCTGTTTTGTTGATCCACCACTTTATTGAAAATTCTTGTAGTCCGCATAATCGCAATCAAATGTGGGTAGCGTAAGTCTGGGCAACTTGGCAGACGATGAGAATGTAGGTCCTGATGCCGGAGCAAAGGTTGATTCGTGCATTTCTTCCGTAAGTTGCTCTGTTATGCAAACCTTTATGTCAACATACAGCTCTTCCAGATCGCCGCGTCCTATGTCGGTCGGACATTCCTTTTCTATTTGAGTCTGCAAAACCATTGCTTGCTTAAAGTAGGCTTCCAAAAATTTCCAAGCGACACTTTAATTCAGCTTGACTTGGCGCAGATTTGCCTTCTCTTAATGTGGGATCGACTACACTACGAATGCGGCTAATGTTCCGGCGAGTATATGAAGAGCAGCAATGTGTCGAATTTGACTCAACTTGTTGTTGCCTTTAAGATATGCCGCGTATGAATGTAAGTGCGTTTTATGAGCACCTGCACTTATTTCTTATCCAAAACGTTAGGCGAATATGATTGCAAAGCAGAAGCTGCTGTTGCTGCGAAAGAACGAAGAAACGAAAGCGATGACTCGGTGATGCGACAGCGGGGGGTCACACAGCGACAGCGAATTCAGTCAGAGCAATGAACTGTGTCTCGGCGGTGCCAAGAATAGCAAGGCAAAGCGCATGTATGCACAGTTAACACTTTGTATGTATGTACATAAGCCAAATTAGAACTCCAAATATATTGCACTGAACTTTGAATAGCACTGCTCCACGTTGGGCGCCAAAATGTAGGATCAGGAGCGTTTTCCAGTCCAGCATGAGTTTCAGAGTATGGGGGTGCTATTCTACTAAACTAATCAGCCGTATATTAAATTCAGCGCAGCATAGGTGAAACGTTTATTCATGGAGTTCTCGTTATAGACTAACAAACAGAAACGTATGAGCAAGCGCAGCTTGCTTAAAGTTAGGCGAATGAGTGTAAGTGAGATGAGTTGAACAATGTAAAGAGAGACAAGTAGTTATGGTGGTCCTAAATATAAGAATATAGGTATACAAATTCCATGTATGTATTAGTGATTTTGACCCAACATCTGTAGAAGATACGTTTTTCCCGATTTGCCACGCCCCCAATGGGCGTAGATATATCCGCCATAACTTTGTGAACTTGGGTTGTCACCGCGAGTATACATTCCAAATTGCAACTCTCTAGCTCATCAACTAGTATGATTACTGGCATACGGGCACATGCATATTCCGATTCGCCACGCCCCTAGTGGGCGGATCGGAAAAATTTTTACACTTAATAATTCGGAAGCATACATGAGTATATGTTCAAAATTTCAAGTCTCTAGCTCTAATAGCGCCGAAAAATATTGCGTTCATACGGACAGACGGACAGGCGGACGGACAGAGTATAAATATGAAGAAGAAAAAACACATTTAAAGCTGTCATTGTTGCCGTAACTGGGCTTTCGCATATTGCATTTAAAAGAGGCAGCAACAAAAACGAAACAAACAAAAACAAGTATGAAGGCTCTAGTCGAGACGGCTCGACTACGAGATACCCTGAACCCTGAAAACAAAAAAATTAATATTCTTCTTTACGCACGTATAAGCGCACGCTCTGCTAACTGCGCAGTTGTAGTCGTTGCTTGGACGGATGGGTTAGGCTATACTTTGAATGCTTATAACTCCATTTCTAGATTTACTATATTCATAACATATTAATATATTAAAAGCATAATATATTAATATCATTCAAATTTGTCTATTTGACAAATTACAAGTCTCTAGTAGTTTAAATACTTTTTTTTTCAAATTGGAGGCGAAGGTGGCGTGGCATCCAAAATGACGTCTCTAGCTAAAACGGTGTAGCAGCTATGCTCGAAAACCTTAAAATAAAGTGAACGAATTTTCGATGTTTTATCGATAATTAAGAAATGGGATGAGCTTTGTATCTCTCAGCTCTCGAGCTTTTGTAGTTTCTGAAATCTCGACGTTCATACGGACGGACGGACAGGACTATATGAACTTAGTTTTTTGTGTTGTTCAAGAATATATATACTTTATGGGGTCTGCGACATCTCCTTCTGCCTGTTGCATACATTTTCACAAAACCAATATTTCCATTTTCAATGAATTCAGGGTATACAAAAAAAGTTGATTAAAGGCAAACAAAAAGCAATAAAAAATTCACTGTGAAATCCTTGACACAAGTGGCGTATCCGTAATTATTTTGCGTGTTTTTGTGAAAGCAAGAAATGAGCGAAAAAAACGCAAAATTATTAAATTAATTAAATACATTAGGCGATTGTTGCTGCTGCTGCCGCTGCTGCTATTGCGTTAAGCGGTGACCAAATTTGTTCAGAAATTAAACAAAAAGCGCGCGACGCCCACGCGTTTTCAGCGCGATATCTGTACTTAAGTGTGTGTGTATATTTATTATTAATTTTTTTTTATACCCTGAGCCCATTGAAAATGGGAAATCAGGGTATAATGGTTTTGTTAAAAGTATGTAACAGGCAGAAGGAGGCGTGGCAGACCCCACAAAGTATATATATTCTTGATCAGGGTGACGAGAAAATTGATATAGCCCTGTCCGTCCGTCCAGCAACTATAAGAGCTAGAGACTTTATTCTTTTTTTGTTAGGTCCGTGTATAGCACGCGGTATACGAGTTTGTTTCAGAAAATCGATAACTTTTTTAGTTTCAGAGTTATCGGTTTTAACATTTATTGAGAATCAGCTATAAAATTATATCTCGTTCATCTTTAGAGTTTGAGTCTCCAAGTTTTCTGCATATATATAGATATTAATTTAATACAATTTCAGTTTTTGTTAGATTTTAGATACCGGCGCCAAATTCGCCTCGATCCCCCAATTTAAAAAAAAAAAAAAACCTAATTCAAATACTAAAGACTTGCAATTTGGAAAATAGGCACATTTTAGTACTATATATTATATTATATTTTGAAAGTTTCATGGCGATAGTCCATCTAGAAATGGAGTTATAAGCGTCCAAATTTCAGCCCATCCCACCCCCAGGCTACGGCAGCAACTTCGCGGTTATACGTGCGTAAAGAAGAAGAGTATCATAATTTTTGCAGGGCTCAGGGTATCTCGTAGTCGAGCAGTCTCGACTAGAGCTTTCTTACTTGTTTTTTTAGAGCTTGCCAAATAAGGCAACAAGCGTCAAAGTTTTTGTTCGTGTTTGTTAAGACGCATTAAGAATTGGCACATTTAACGGAAGTTATTGATGTCAATTTATAAAATAGGGAAAGCTGCTCAAATGACATACGGAAAAAATCATAATCAAAAAAAAAAAAATTATGCATATGAAATGTACATAGATACGTATGAAAAAAAAAACGTCGCAACTCCTATATAACGCCGTGGGTACGAGTATTCATGTAAAAATTCAGCTCTCTAGCTTTTGTAGTTTCCGAAATCTCGACGTTCATACGGACGGACAGACGGACAGGGCTACATCAACTTATTTTTTTGTGTTGATCAAGAATATATATACTTTATGGGGTCTGCGACGTCTCCTTCTGCCTGTTACATACATTTTCACAAAACCATTATATCCTGAATTCCCATATTCAATGGGTTCAGGATATAAAGAGTGAAGTCCCTGTCCCTAGCTCTTATAGTTGCTGAGATCGACGTGTCCATACATACTGACGGACGGACGGATGGACAGACGGACAGGGCTATATCGACTTTTCTCGTCACCCTGATCAAGAATATATATACTTTATGGGGTCCACCACGCCTCCTTCTGCCTGTTACATACATTTAACAAAACCATTATACCTTGATTTAGACACATTTCAGTGCTATTATTATATTCTGAAAATGTTATAGAGATCGTCCGTCTAGAAATGGAGTTATTAGCGTCCAAAGTATAGCTCAACCTACCCCCAACCCACGGCAGCAAGTACGCAGTTAGCAGAGCGTGCGCAAAGAAGAAGAGTATCATATTTTTTGCAGGACTCAGGGTATCTCGTAGTCGACTAGAGCTTTCTTACTTGTTATTATTATTATTTGTATAACTAATATTTTTCCTATCATATAATCATTTGCAATTTATTTATTATATAATTTATAAGTAATTATTATTTATTTGGGAAGTCCGTTGTTAGTTCAACAGCTTATAGAATAGTTTGATAGATTTATATTTCATGTGCAATTCCAGCAGAGAAGCGCTTGACGTTCTATTGAAAATGTTGCACATACATAGTGTGTGCTTCATGAGAATCGAGTTCAATGTGCGTCATTCATGCGACTGGGCAATTTAATTGTCACATTAATGGGCTGCCATCAAGGGGAGGCGGAGGACACTTCTGCGTCTTCAGGCGACGACTATGCCCCAATGTTTAGTTAGTCAAAGGGCAACTCTTTGCTTGGCTGACAGCCGCCAGATGATTTTACTCAACTGCACTACACACACACACACACACACACTCACGAGAGGCAACTCGCGGGCACTCTTCGGTTCAATGCACCCGGTTGCACTAAAAGCAGCAGAAGCTGAAGCTGAAGCAGGAGCAGCAATAGCAGCAGCAGCAGTAGTGCAGCAAGTACTTCAACCGCACTTTGTCGTCATCCGCATCCTTGTCATCAACGACGTCATCGTCATCATCGTCTGTCAAAGGCAAAAAGATTCTTCAGCAAGCAATAGCTTATGAGTGGCAGGAGGCGGGCAGTGCGAGCACGAACGGAGCATGCACAGCTACTGAGTGCACATTGCAACTAGGCAAACGCATTTCACCCACACGGCTCACAGTCATAAACGGAATTGATGCCGCCTCTTCCATTCCCCACCTCCACCTCACTCTCGCTCTGTCTCTCACCTTCGCTGCAGCTTTGTCTCACCTTGTTTCGTGTGCTGCTTTTTGGCAATTGGAGCTGCAATTTACTAACTTTTTGCTACTGCCGCTGCTGTTGCTGCCAAGCACTTTGATAACAAACGCTTTTGATACCCTGAGCCCATTGAAAATGGGAAATCAGGGCATAATGGTTTTGTTAAAAGTATGTAACAGGCAGAAGGAGGCGTGGCAGACCCCACAAAGTATATATATTCTTGATCAGGGTGACGAGAAAATCGATATAGCCCTGTCCGTCCGTCCGTATGTATGAACGCGTCGGTCTCAGCAACTATAAGAGCTAGAAAGTTCTTTTTTTTTTTTTAGGTTCGTGTATTGCACGCGATATACGAGTTTGTTTCAGAAAATCGATATTTCTTTTCGTTTCAGAGCTATCGATTTTAACATTTATCGAGAATCAGCTATAAAATTCATCTTTAGAGTTGGAGTCTCCAAGTCTTCTGCATATATATAGATATTAATTTAATACAATTTCGGTTTTTGTTAGATTTTGGATATCATATTTTTTACAGGGCTCAGGGTATGTCGTAGTCGAGCGGTCTCCACTTGAGCTTTCTTACTTGTTTTTTTTTTTGGCGTTTAGTGGATCTGGCAGGCACATACAAGTCGATCTTATGACGCACAATTCGACAACTTCAAACGCCAATTCGGAGACCACGACCAAATAAGGTGGCGTTTAAAACAGCGCACAAAACGCCTGGTTTGTGGGCAATTGTAGGGTGGAGCGGGGAATGGGTTGGTTGTTGCCGTGGGTTACGGGCGGGTTTGGCTATACTTTGGATGCTTATAACTCCATTTCTAGATCGACGATCTTTATGAAACTTTCAGAATATAATAATGTGTCTATTTGCTAAGTTGCAAGTCTCTAGTAATTGAATTATGTGTTTTTTAAATTTGGGGGATGGGGGCGAATTAGGCGCCGGTATCCAAAATCTAACAAAAACTGAATCTGTATTAAATTTATATCTATATATATGCAGAAGACTTGGAGACTCCAACTCTAAAGATGAATTTTATAGCTGATTCTCGATAAATGTTAAAATCGATAACTCTGAAACGAAAAAAGATATCAATTTTCTAAAATAAACTCGTATACCGCGTGCAATACACGGACCTAAAAAAAAAAGAATGAAGCCTCTAGCTCTTATAGTTGCTGAGATCGACGCGTCCATACATACGGACGGACGGATAGACGGGCAGGGCTATATCGACTTTTCTCGTCACCCTGATCAGAATATATATACTTTGTGGGGTCTGCCACGCCTCCTTCTGCCTGTTACATACTTTTAACAAAACCATTATACCCTGATTTCCCATTTTCAATGGGTTCAGGGTATAAAAAAAGAAGCAGAAACCGCCACAGAAACAGACATGGATCGATTTAGAGCTGATGGCTCGCAAATCGCGAATCTCGCCCGCATCGATCACTGTCGTTGGCAATGCTGACCATTTTAGGAGCTGCTCGTTATACAAATTCACACTTGACCAAAAGCTCCAAACACACGCGCTACTGTGGAATTGAACGAACGATTTTTGTGAATAAAATATGACACAAAGTCAAGCGACTAAGCAGGGCAAGGCAAGGTATTTAGTTGAGCTACAACTGAAATTAAATAAAGTATTTAAATACTTATATGAATATCCTGATAAAATAAAAGAAAATACAATATATATATATATATCATATATACTAAGTATATCTGTAGTTGAATGAAGTCAAAAGTCAATAGAGAACTAAATATTTAGTTCGATTTATCCTCTTTAATTAAACTCTTTTAAACTATTAAGCATTTTGCTAAAATTAAAAAAATATATTAATATACATGAAAATCAAGTAAGAAGGCTCTAGTCGAGACGGCTCGACTAGGAAATACCCTGAACCCTGCAAACAAATTAATTTTCTTGTTCTTTACGCACATATAAGCGAGCGCTCTGCTAACCGCGCAGTTGCTGCCCTGGCTTGGGGGTGGGAACTTTTAACTATTATGACTCCATTTCTAGATGGATTATCTTAATGAAACTTTCAGAATATATTAATAGCATTCAAATTTGTCTATTTACCTAATTACAAGTCTCTAGTTTTTGAAATTTTTTTTTTTTTTTATTGTCGGTGAAGGGGGCGTGGCATCCTAAATCTGAAAATTACAAAATCAGCGTATCCATAACATCTATCTAAATATATATATATATATATATATATATATATATATATATATATATATATATATACTTTATGGGGTCTGCGACGTCTCCTTCTGCATACATACATTTTCAGAAAGTCATTATAACCTGCATTTCCATTTTCTATGGGTTCAGGTTATAATAATTAAAATATTTACATGGCAGATGTGTGTGTTGCTCAATTTTCTCCATTTTCTATACCCTGGTTTTGTTAAAAGTATGTAACAGTCTGAAGGAAGCGTGGCAGACCCCACAAAGTATATATATTCTTGATCAGGTTGACGAGAAAAGTCGATATAGTCCTGTCCGTCCGTCCGTCCACCCGTTTGTATGAATGCGTCGATCTCAGCAACTATAAGAGCTAGAGACTCTTTTTTTGTTAGGTCCGTGTATTGCACGCGGTATACGAGTTTATTTCAGAAAATCGATAACTTTTTTCGTTTCAGATATATCGATTTTAACATTTATCGAGAATCAGTTATAAAATCCCTTAAATTTGGAAAAAAAAAAACATAATACAAATACTAGAGACTTTCAATTTGGCAAAGAGACATATTTTAGTGCTATTATTATATTCTGACAGTTTCATAAAGATCGTTCGTCTAGAAATGAAGTTATAAGCGTCCAAAGTTCAGCCCATCCCACCCCAAGCCACGGCAGCAAGTGCGCGGTTAGCAGAGAGCGCTCTTATACGAGCGTAAAGAAGAAGAGTATCACATTTTTTTTTTTTTCATCTTTTATTAGAGTACACATTAGCTCCAACTCTGTTGAAACTCTATTGTTTGTTGTATTGGGACTTTTTTAATATTTATATAGATATATTTATCTAGTATGTGATCGATCTATGCGTTCCACGGTGCAACTGAAGCTTGCTGCCAGATTTAATGAGCCATTAAAAAAAAAAATAGGGCACTGCATGTGGGAGTGGGCGACTACGAAAGCGTTGACAATGACCAACCATGAACTCTTACACACACATACATGCAGAGAAACGCACACACACATGCACACATCTGTGCAAGCCCATTAGTTCGATTGAGCCCTGCGACAAGGTTTTTTGACTAACCTTTAAAGTTCACTGGCCAGCCGCTGAGCAGTTGCTGCTGCTGCTGTTGCTGTTGTTGGTAAGAACTGTTGTGCGCCTACGCAACATCTCATAACCCAGCGGCATCGACTTGGGCTTTACGTAAGAGCAACAACAACAAAAGCAAACAGCAATATGGGCATCGCGGCCTGAAAGACCTTGCCCAATTAGCCGCAAGACATATTTTGTAATTAAATGAACTTAAAGGAAAGAAAAACAAAAATTAAGAGATTTGTGTATACACCTGCAAGTGTCACGGAATGTTGACAAGGTTTGGCAACATGTTGCCAAAGGCAGATGCAAATGTTGCTGGCGCTAATTGAGTAGACCATGGGCATGGATATGCCGGTGTAACGATCTGCAGCATTCTCTGTCGTTCGTGTTACATGCAATTGTGTTGCGTGGCAAGCACGAAATATATTTCACTTTAATGACTACAACATAGCCCGTTGCACGTTACACGTTGTCCTTAAGCGGCGCGACACATTTGACAATTTGTGGATGTTGCTGGCAGGAGGCAGCAGGTAGAAGGCAGGAGGCTGGAGCTGCCAGAAGTCAGCTATCAAAGTGTGCTTTCCATGGACTGTCAATGCTCCCTCTCTCTCTCCCTATAAGGAGGGATGCATGCAACAATTAAAAACCAGTCCGTGTTCAGGCGACGACAGTTGCCCAGCAGCACTCGGGAAATACCCTTACTCCAACTGGGCATAGCAATTGATTGGAAATTTTGGGTCGAAAACTGCAATTTAAGAATGATCTATTCTAAAAGACAAATTGCATGATTTAAAAGCATATTTAATAATAGAATATTACATTTGACTAACTCCAGAACTTCTCACTAAATATAGCTTAAAGTTTATTATAGTGAAGTTATTGCTTGGTCTGATTGGATATTTCTTAATGCCAGAAGCCCAAGTCTAGTTTGAGTGGATGAACGCTTGCGTGATGCGTCTGCAGCTGCTGCTGTCTGTTGCGGCGGCTACTGAGCTGCAGCTGGAGCAGGAGCTGTTGCTGGATGTGGGGATGGGCCAACTACTTACCGACTTATTTGGTATACTAAATTTGTCGTTGTTGTTGTTTGTATTTGCCGGAAGCGCAATTGCTTTTTTATGGCGCGTATTTCGTCAAAGGCGTTTCGTCGACGCGACTTTGACGTCGTAAGAGCCTCGCACCGCGTGAAGTTCTCCTCACGTCTTCCATTGGTTTGTCATTCCGCTATTTGATGAGTGGTTGACTCATGTTGGGAAGTCTCATGGCTCATGTTGCTGCTGCTTCTGCTGCTGCTGCATCTGTAGTTGGCCAACAATTGGGCAGTCTTTATGAATGAAACTATGGGCGCGTGTGGGCTGCCAGCTGCTGCAGATCTGCAGCTGAACCAGTTTTGCTAGACAAAACAAAAAACTAACAAGTAAAAACGTTGAAGTTGGTCGCAACTAACTGCGCGATACTCTGTTCCCGTAGGTGCATTTCATTTATTTAATAAACATTTAATAAACGAGATATTTCGGCAATTAGCAAACGTACATTGCAAGCAACAAACATCTGTGCGCGCACAGCTGATTGATTTTCTATGCCTACATACAAAGGCTGCATGCTATAATATTGTAAGAATTGCAATTGAATTGTGTGATGTGTAGCAGTGAACACATTTAGGTTTTGCTAACGATTACATACTATTGTAAAATGACCTGGGTTCAAATCCCGCTGGAAACTTTTTGTTTGTTAATCGAAAACTTATAAATTTTATTTTTGAAATGCATTAATATTTTTATAATGATGTTAATATGCTTTCTGCCATCATAGCAATTACTACTAAGCCATTTGAAAGCATAAATTATGCAGTTGGCCACAACAAACTTCTTTTCCGATTTGCCACGCCCCCAGTGGGCGTGGACGCATAATTTTGGCGAGTTCTTAGAAAGAGCCGAGGGTAACAAACTGCATATTTTTTTTGCTTACACTCCAAAAATGCGAATATTACAGGGTATTTTTCGATATGCCACGCCCCCAAAGAGGCTGAAAAATTATTTTTTTTGGTCATCGATAGGGGAGGCCATTAGTAACTGAACCATCCAATTTTAAAGCTTCTAGCTCCAAAAATGTAGAAGATATAAACTTTTGCGGTTTGCCACGCCCCCGGTAGGCGTAGATATATCTACCATAGCTTATTGATCTTGGGTAGTCAACCCGAGTATACATGCTAAATTTCAAGTTTTTAGTGTCAATAGTGTCAATAGTGTTCAAAATATAGCACAATTTGAAAACTCTGTATATGTTCAGGTCCGATTTGTCACGCCCCCAATGGGCTTTGACATATAACTTTTTGATTGATCTTCATAGAATTATTACCTTAGCTCACATGCGAAATTTCAGCCTTCTAGGTTTAAAGCTGTAGAAGATATGTGTTTCCCGATTTGCCACGCCCCCAATGGGCGTAGATATATCCGCCATATCTTTTTTAACTTGGGTTGTCACCGCGAGTATACATTCCAAATTGCAACTGTCTAGCTCGTAAACTAGTACGATTACTGGCATACGGGCGCATGCATATTCCGGTTTAATTTTTACACTTTATAATTCGGGAGCATACATGAGTATATGGTTAGAATTTCAAGTCTCTAGCTCTAATAGCGCCGAAAAATATTGCGTTCATACGGACAGACGGACAGGCAGACGAACAGCAAGACGGACATTGCACAAAGTCAATATACTCTTTTTCCCTATGGGAACAGAGAACACAAAAAACAGAAACTAATCCGTTACATTCTTCTTTTCTCTTGTTGCAGGGGCAAATTTGCGGCAGTTCGTCGGGCGATACACAAGAATTCCGGTTCGCAATTCGCTGCCAAATTCCTAAAGCGACGCCGACGTGCACAGAGCAGCGACAAGGAGATCAAGCACGAGATTGCAGTCCTGATGCTCTGCAAGGGCGAGGACAACATTGTCAATTTGAACGCTGTGCACGAGACGCGGTCCGACACGGCGCTGCTGCTGGAGCTGTAAGTTCCAAAAATCTTATTATTAACTAATTACCATTCGAATTAAATTCTCAAGAAATAGTTGATAGAAATTCAGACAAACATAACTTGAACAACCCCAAAGCTAAAAGAATCAATTAAAGCAAGCTAAGCAATTCTATAAAAACATACACACAGTCGAAATAGATGATGCTAGCTAAGATATGCCTCAAAAACTCTAGAAAACAAACCGGGAAATCACATTTAAGAATTACAAAGTTAATCTCCATGAACAAGTGACTGCGGGCAAAACCGGGTAACACACTAAGCTAAGCACATTTTTATGCTCAAATTTTAGCAAGCCGGTCAGTACTGACATTATACAGGGATAAGCCTAGCTCATATCATATCATAAATATATATCATATTAAAACAAGTAAAAACGTTGCAGTTAGGCGCAACTAACTGCGATATACTCAGTTCCCATAGGTGCGTTTTATTTATTTAATAAACATTCAATAAACGAAATATTTCGGCAATTCGCAAACGTACATTGCAAGCAACAAACAGCTGTGCGCGCACAGCGCTTAGTTATACGTGCATAAAGAAGAGTATCATATTTTTTTTGTAGGGCTCAGAGTATCTCGTAGTCGAGCAGTCTCGACTAGAGCATTCTTACTTGTTTTCACTTACTTGTTTCAAATAGAATTAATATTCCAGGCAATTTACAATCTTATATAATACAATACTTACCATATGTTTACTTCGATTTCGTTTTAGGGCCACTGGCGGCGAGCTGCAAACGATATTGGACAACGAGGAGTGCCTCAGTGAGGCGCAGGCGCGTCATTGCATGCGTGAAACTCTCAAGGCTCTGAAGTTCTTGCATGATCGCTCCATAGCCCATTTGGATCTGAAGCCGCAGAACATTCTGTTGACTGGCGAGAGAATTGAGGGTGCGTTACCACAGAGCATAGCCAATTGCCGACTAGCACTAAATGAAACTGCTTCACCCATTCTTCTTACAGATGGTCTCAAGTTGTGCGATTTCGGCATCTCGCGCGTCGTCTGCGAAGGCATCAATGTGCGCGAAATGGCGGGCACTCCGGACTACGTGGCCCCGGAGGTGCTTCAGTATGAGCCGCTGTCGCTGCTCACGGACATCTGGTCGGTAGGCGTGTTGGCATACGTGCTGCTATCGGGCTTCTCGCCCTTTGGCGGCGACACTAAGCAGGAGACCTTCCTCAATATCTCTCAGTGCGCCCTGACCTTTCCCGACAATCTATTTGGCGGCGTCTCCCAGGCGGCAATTGATTTCATACGTCGCGCATTGCGAATTAAGCCAAAGTGAGTACAAATTGAGTTTACTGCCCTGCTCACATAAATAACTCTCTCTCTCTCTCTCTCTCTCTCTCTCTCTCCTTTCCCTCTCTTTCTCTCTTTCTCTCTCTCTCTATCTCTCTCTCTCTTTCTCTCTCTGTTTGTTTCTCTTTCTCTATAGCGATCGCATGAATGCCGCCGGCTGCCTGGAGCACGTCTGGCTAAAGGACGAATGCTCCTTGAATAGGCAAATCTATTTGCAGGCACAGCACGATGCAGATTTCGTGCAGGATGATGAAGATGAGGACGATGATGATGACGGTGAGGACGAGGAGGAAGAAGATAATGAAGGCGTTGAAAACGTTTCACAGCAACAACAACAACAGCAGAAGCAGCAGCAACAGCATCAGCAACAAAAGCAACAAAATGGCACAACAGCAGCTGGCGCTGCCACACCATCCAATAAAGCCACGCACAACGGGCACAGAGCACACTCCAGCTCGAAGATACCGATTGCCACTGGCCACAAGCTGAGCCCCAGCACAGAGACAACAACGGCCATACACACACTGCCCCAGGCGCTGACCATGTCTCTGGCGACAAATGCAACGAAGCCCACACAGATCGTGACCCCGACGCGACGCGCCTCCGACTCGGACAAGGAGAACACATACACGGCGACCTTTGTGAAGAAACCGATGGCCAGCACGGCCACCATACAGATCGGCAGCAATGGACTGGAGGAGACGACAGTGATTGCCACGCTGGCGCTGTTCCCGGATGCGCCGACTACACCCAAAGTCATACGCAAGACGCCCGCCACAGAGACCAATTCAGCGACATCGGTCAAGGCATTGGTCAAGAAGTTTCAGCTGGATGAGCTCGAGGCGCACAACAGCAGCTCCTCGAATACCAATCTGGCATCCACGGTTACACAGCTGCAGCTGCATCAGCCCCGTAAGTGCTGCGTGCCCAGCATTGCGATGCCAACGAACAGCAGCAATATGCGTCGCAGTGTCAGCGGCACAGCCAGCAGCAACAGCAACAGCAGCAATGGCAGCAACGACGGCCACGGTAGCTGTAACAATGTGCGACGTGCCTCAGAGCCGCTAACCGCTGTCCACAAGAAGCAACATAATATCAGCCCAAACTCCATTTCCAGCAGGAATAGTAATACCAACAGCAGCACCAACAGCAACAGCAACAGTTCAGGATCCAGCAACAATGCCAGCGGCAGCAGCAGCGCGGATGGCAGCAGCACAGCCCTGCTTTTGAATGGACGTTTGCCAACGACAGCGACAGCGGCAGCGCATCATTTGCATCATCATCATATGCACCATCACCATCATCATCATCATCATCATGTGGTGATCGCCGCCAAGAACGCCACTGCCGCCGCCACCAACAACCTGAGCTTGGACCAGGGCATCATCTGTTAGCTAAAGGCCGATCGTGTGCGCCGCAATGCCAAAAGTCTCTTTCACCGCTTCCTTTGCTGCATGTAGCAGTGCCTGAACGTGTAGGCGTGGTCGGTGCCCTAGCTGCCGCATCACCCTCCCAGAAAGAGAAGTGGTGGCCAGGGAAGCCAAGGGAGCAGCTGTCTGCCGACAAAGGCAGCTGCGCAATGCCAACGTTGACGTCAACACGTGTGTTGCAGGAAGTTTTGTTTGATTTTGAGTTTCTTAGTTAATGATATTAGCGTCTAGTTGATCTAAATAAAAGAAATAAGCCAAACACACACACACACACACACACACACACACACACACGCACACACACACGCACACACGCACACACAATGACACACAGACATACACCTCACCTGACCTCATCATGCACCCACTAACCCAGCCGTTTTCCCAAGTAACCCCAAATACTGTTTAAGCTGATCTGGAAGTATATAAATATAAATCTATATTAAAATTATATATATATATATATATATATACATACATATATATATATATATATATATATATATATATATATATATATATATATATATATATATATATATATATATATATATATATATGTACGTATATGAATATCGAGTATTTCGTAAGATGTTGTCTTTGGCATAATAATATCAGGGCGCAAATGGATAGATAATCATTAAATTAATCTGAGAACGAGATGGCGATAGAGAATGAGAGATGGGTGATAGGAAAACGGAATCAGAGAGAGATAGAGAGATTTTAAAGTAAAGTAAATTAACGTATTGGCCAAATTGCAAATTGCAGTTAACTACTAAATTGAAAAAAAGATAATTAATTTCAGACATATCAATCGTTGTGTTGTGCGTGAGTGTGAGTGTGTGTGTGTGCGTATGTGTGCGTGCAAATTTGTGCATGTATGTGTGAGTGCGAGCGTCCGAGTGTTAAGATCGTTAGGCCACGCTTAACATTGTTTCAACGAATTCAATTCTGTCAATTCTGGAAACGTCTGCATACCATAAATTATGCAAATTATACAAACTAAACGAAACATAAACAAAAACACGCAACAATATTTGTTGAGCGCTTTATCAATGTGGTTTGTGAGCAAAACATTATCTAAATATCTTTTTATCTTTCATGTTACAAATCGTCTATACATACATAAATATATACAATGTTGAGAGCCATTAGGCAATTGTTTGTTACATAGTTCAGCATAATACATACGTACATATTATATATTAATTATAACCAAATGTATTCATTAAACGGATTTTTGCATTAAGCACATCAATATGAATATGAATATGTAGTTGGAGTTAGAGTTAGAGTTCGAATTGTTCGCATTTGGTAGTGAAAACGAATTTGATCAATTCATTGTTCAAAAATTATCCATATACATAAAATATACACATTTATAGACAATGTTATCAGCTAAAAAAAAAAAGAATAGAAAAAGATAAGTGAAGAGATGCGAATCGAATCGAATTGTTATCTATGTACGTGTTCATTACATAAATGTCGTCTATGTGCCCCAAACATACAAACAAACATATACATGCTCTAATATAAAAATTTTTATTTAAGTTTTGATATCAGATTTATTTAAACAATTTTGCTACCCGCTCTCGCTCCCACCTATCGCTCCTCTATAATTTTTATTTCTTGATATGATATGATATAATATGATATTTATCGCACTTTTAGTTTGAGAACTTTGAACCCGATCGTTTCTTTTTTTTCTGTACATACAGTATGTAGGCGAAAACGTCTTTTTAAAAATTAATTTCGCATAAAGTCGAGCAAGCGCTCAGTATGCATTGTATTTATTGGACAAAGTCTCTGTGTATGGTCAGTTAATTGTTAAACTGAATGAATAGTTTATAATACTTACTCGAGTAATTGAGCGCCCTTTCTTAAATTTGATTATCATTAATCAATAATTTCATATTTAAACAATCTTAAAGCATATTACTTGTTCTTCTTCTTCGACTTCGTTTACTGTAGTTAATAAATGGAAAGAGCGCAGCAACAAATGGAAGCAAAAAAATAATAATGAAAGAGCCAGCAAATATTTTTGTGAATTATGCGTTATATTTCATAATTTTTTAATTTCATTTCTTTGTATTTAGATAAAAGAAGAAGAAGGAAACAAAAAATATGAACAAAGATGAAAGTTCTATATTATATATTATACATAGTACTTATTTTATAGATAACTAATTTAAAATGTATTCAATAAAATTAAAAAACCAAAAAAAAAAAATAGCTTTAACCGAATTTTGTTTATGTTGGGGAAATATTTATTGGATATATTTTAATTGTTATTAATTGGTATTACTGGTTTCAATATTGAGATAAGTTCTTCTACTCTAGCAGATAGGTTGGTATCTCATAGTTGTCATAGACGCCCGAGAATTTGATTACCCAGCCGATGCCGTCATAGTTGACCGACTTGTGGAAGCGGACAAAGAGCTGGCTGCGCTTGCTGAAGTAGACCCGAGGCCTGTCCTCGCCGCAGAAGCGTCGCATCTCCTGCATCTCGTTGCGCTCGTTCTGCTCCTGGATCAGCAGGAAGTCCGTATGACAGGTGGCCTTTGAGCCAAGGTTGAAAACTGCAAGGATAAACATGTTAGAAATATGCCAGGATTTGTTCTTGTGCGATCGATTTACATTCAAAATTTAGCAGGACTCGCGTGTTACTTGGCACGCGAACGCTCCAGCGGCAGTCGGAGTTATTGCGCACGTTCTGGGGATAGAATGGATTGGAGAAGATGCCCTCGGTGTTGTACAGCTGGCCACCACAGCCGGGTCCGTCGGCGATAGGCGTCGCAATATATGTCAAGTCGAAGCTATTGAAGTAGCTGCCCGTCTTGAAGTGCAGCCGCAGTGCATTAGTCGATGTGAAGAGGCTCTTGCCTGGATCCATATAGGAGCACACACGCTGCAGCGACTTGTTGCTAACCCTGTCAAAGATCTCGACATTCTCCACATCACAGTCGGATGAACCGAAGACCACCTCCGAATAGTAAAGACTAAGTGTGTAATTGGCTGGTGCAAGGATTTCGGCATCGCAATCCAAGCTCTCCGAAATCTTAAGGCGTCCCTGTAAGCCACCATAGCTAAACTTGCAGGTGGCGTCCGGCACAATTCGAATGTGAAAACCGGGTCTAGTAACGGCTCCATTGGTACGGAACTTCACGTACACCTGCTTCGAGTTGGGGTAGTAATCATCCGGCAACCCAGTGCCACAATATACGTGTTCCAAGGAATATTCAAAATATGAACGCGAAGATTTGTGTCCGTTAAAGATCACCATATCGCCATAGCCCTTCTCCACCACTTGTGCATCCTGTATAGAATAGATGTGAAGGAAATTAATTCAATCACCATACTTCTATTTGATAACACTTCATTAGAAAATCTAAAATTTAAAAACAGATATACTTGAATTATCTTACTAAGCAGTCTTTATCCATTAATCTGTAAATACATTTCTTTAACAAAACAAATTTTCAAAGAAGAAAATTGAATTTTCGTTCATTTATATAGACTTTTAGAATATAGAACTTCACTATCAACCACGGCCAATCATCAAAGCTCAAAATATAAATCTGAACTCACTACAATTGAAAATAATTGGTAATTCTGTAAATTTGTTTCTAATGAACAAAAGTCCTTACCTCTGTACTGTAGATCTTGATGAAGTCCGAGTCACAGCTGCCCGTCGCATTGGGCGCCTCCAGGTCGAGACTGATAAATTTGAGATGCAGCGATATTTCGCTCTCGATCTTCCACAGGCAAAAAACGTTGTTGTCGTAGTTGCCCTGATCATTGACCGGTGAACGCAGCTCGTATGGCTGTTTGCCATCCAGCTTAATTAATGAGCTGCCGCACTGAAGCGGCTTGGCCGTAACAATCAGTTCGAAGCCGGTGTCCGTGATCCTTGAGTCGGTGACGAACCGCATGAAGAGAACGTGACGCGATGAAGTGAGCGTGGGTGGTAAGTTCTGGCCACAGAACTTACCGATCTCATCAGCAAACGGTCCGGCGCCATCGCGCAGTTCCAAGAAGTCACCAGAACAGTCTTTCATCTCTTCCACGTGAAAGCTGCGGAACTCGACGTTAATCTGGTAGCCGGAGTTCGCCCAGAACTTGAAGCTGCAATCCAAATTGTTTGCATAGGAGCCGACAAACTTATTTAATGTATAGCTGGCGTTGTTCTCGCCTAAGTAGATGGTCTCATCACAGTTGGGCATGAGGCGCACCAGCGCCCGGAAACCGACTGACGGATCCCGATCATCGGAGTAGCTGTGTATGAGCGCTCGATTGCTGGGTATATGCAGTGTGGGTAGATTATCCGTCAGGCGTCCGCAAAAGCGTGCCATGCGCTGCTTCTCGTCCGGCACTGGGCTGGAGAAGATTTCGACACCGTCGTAGCTGCACTGCTGATTTCCGTCCTCAAAGTCGAGCAACTCAAATTTGATGGTGAACTTGTGGCCCTCCGGCGCCGTCAGATTCCAATAACAGTCGCTGTTGTGTGGCATATTGTTGTCCTGATGCTGTCGCTGCGACTCCACGATTTGCGATGAGCTTACAACACCGCCACACAGATTCGTGGTATACTCCAGCTTGAAGCCACGCCCACTAAACGAGCTGTCCGACCGAAATACGAAGCTAATAGAGCGCTTGGCGCGGTAGGCATATTGGTTCTTATGGCCGCAGATCACAACCTCCTGTACCCGATCGTCACTATCACGCGTCGTCACCGTCACGTTATCGAACATACAAACACTTATTGCCGATCGCTCCAGGTCGAAGTCAACTAGACGCACCAGCACTCCGACTGCACTCGAGTCGCGTGGCTTGATTGTGTAGTTGCAATAGAGATCCTTGGCATAGCCCTTCGGATAGCCCGGACTGATGATCTCCTGCATCTCCGTGTCAGCTAAGAGTACGCCGCCGCAGATGCGATCAAACAGTGCACTGAAGCCATCGCCCGTTATGTCGCCATCGGAACGGAAGATTAACCGCATTGTTGGGCCAGTGGACTCAATAATCGCGGGCGGACTGCGACCGCATAGGTTCGCCAAATCCGTCCAGTTGCCCAGAGATGTCTGGCTGCTGTTGCGCTGTTGGACACGCAAATAGTCCTTGGCGCACTTGGGGCTGTCCTCGATATAGAAGCGTCCTAGGAACGAGAGTGCAATGTGGAAGCCCGAGTCGGCTTCGATTTCCCAGATGCACTCTACATTGTTTTTATACTGTTCGCTGAAGTCAATTATGCGATAGGGGTAGGTTAGACGGCCACCGCAACCGCTGCCATATTTGACGGAGACATTGAAGCTAGAGTTGCGATTGGCATTGGCCGGGGGTTCCAGGTGGTATTCCATGAATAGACCACGTTCGACCACCAGGTTTACGGCCGTTTCTTGATTGCAATAGCGACCCATAACGGGTGAGTTCTGGTCGGGACCGCTGTATAGCACAAGGTAATGCAGATTGCAATCGCCTTCGAGATTAGCGCTCACGGCCACCTCTAGCTGCACGTCCTGTGCCAACAACGGCTCTTCGAGCGTTTGATCCGGCCCGACGGTCCAGGCGCAATTCATTGTCTGCTCACCTACTAGATGATTCGGCTGGGTGATGGTTATATTGTCCCCCAGTTCTAGAGGCACAATTCCACCGCAATGCTGCACGCTATAGGCCAGCTGGAGCAGCTGCATATTGTTGCGTCGATTGCCCGTAACGGTCATGACAACGGGAAAGGGCAGACGTACGCTACGAGATGACTGATTGACCGGACTCTCCTGGTTACCCTGACAGAGCAGCATCGGCAGCAGTGGTTCAGCCTCGTCCGGACGTATCAGCTTGAGGGGCGTCATCACGCGGCACATGTGGCTGTTGCCCATGAAGGCGAAGGTAGTGTTGAAGCGCTCCACCTGCAGAAACAGCGTGCTGTTCTGGGGCGGTCGCAGATCGTAGCTGCAGTGCACCAGACTACTCTCATTTTGCCTGCTAAAGAGCAGCGTGCTGCTGACAGAGAAGTCGAGCCGTGCGCGACATTCGCTCTGGCCGAAGGCGCTGAAGCGCAGCTTGAAACCGCGATGCTGGCCAAAGGGCAGTAGGAATGCATCGATGCCCATCGTATTGTCAGTGGAAATGACCTCAGCGGGCGGATTGTGTGCGTAGCGTCCAATTATGGACTGCATTTTATGATCGTTCGAGAAGGTGATTCGTCCGCGGAAGCTGCTATGCGTGTTATTCGAGATGCCGCCATTGTCGAAGTCTAGTATTTCCACCTTGACGCGCCGTCCCTTGGGCACCTGGACGCGCCAGACACAATGGGTTGGCACCCGAACACCCGACGGATAGTTCGGCGTCTGCAGCACTCCCAGCACCGCGTGGATGGTCTCACCACAGCGACTTCCGATCGCGTTGTAGCGCAACTGGAAGCTCTGATCACTGCCCAATTGTCCGGTGGGCATGCGCAGGTGTATCACAATTTTGTTGGTCTCGACAAGAAAATGTCGATTGGCAGTGCCGCAAATCGTCAAGCGGTCGCTAATGCTATCGCCAAACGGCTCAATCTCCTCCAGCTCCAAATGCGTTTGTTCCGCACAACTGTCATTCACCGCCAGTGGCAGTTGCATTATATCAAACCTCAGATCGATTGTGCTGCCCTTCTCCACCTCGATGGTGAAGACGCACTCCTTCAACTTATTCGGCTGCAGGTACAGCTGCAACTGCTCCGCGCTGGGCGAGCGAATTAGCCCACTGGCGCTGTAGTAACTGCCGCCGCAGTCGGCCAGCTTGATGAGTGCCTGGAAGCCCGAATGAGGCTCCAGCACGCTAGTGTAGAACTTCATGCGCAGTTCGCTGCCCGAAGAGTAGACGATGTCTGGCTTGCGGTTGCCGCAGAAACGGCCGAGCTGAGGCATTAGCTCAGTGCTGCCATCGTTGAGCTGGACAAACTCCCGCTCGCAACCATCCTCTTCGATACTGTTGATGCCGCTGCCACTGATGCTACTCGGTGTCAGATCGAAGTTGCCAACGAACTGCACAGCGATGCGGTGGTGGGGCGGTGCACTGATTCGCCACACGCACTCCGAGTGTGGGTTCGGCAAATTGGGATAGTTGGGAGAACTGATGAGACGTTCGCTATTGTTGACGGGTCCCTCCTCCAGCACAATGTGGCCGGAGCAGGCGTGGCCCAGCTCCTCGTACCGGAAGGCGGCACGGAAATACGGCGACGTCTTCTTTTGGAACTTGATGTAAGCCCGATTGGAGCTGGTCTCCAGCACATCGGTAATGTTGTTCTCACAGTATTTGCCGCGACCAAGGAACGGCGAGTCCTCCGCATAGCCATTGCGCACCACAAAGAAGTTGGCACAGCTGTCCACCTCAACAGTGGTGTGAGTGCTCAGCTGCGACTCAAGGAAGGTGATTCGTATGCGTTTGCCCTGGCGCACGCGAATCGTCCAGATGCACTCTACGGGATATATCTGGTTGTTCGAGACCAACTCCGTTATGTTGACCGTGCCCTGTTGAGCAGTCAGCTCGGAGCCGCACATGGTGCGCAGCACGCTCGCAAAGCCAGTCTTATTCACGCTCGCATCTGTGATAAACTCCAGGCGTAAATAGGGCTTACCGTGGAAGACAATTTTCTCCGTGTCGTTTGGTTTTTTGCATGTCTTCGTCAGCTCCGTCCAGTCCTGCATGTCACTGCTGCTGGATACGACCAGATAGTCGGCATAGCACTCATCCGAGAACTGTTCAAAGTCGACGTTCATTAACTGTACGACAGCATGTGTAGCCGGATTGGATGGCACTAGGGTCCAGATACAATGCAGGTTCTGGGCATAGCCGAATGGGTAGCCAGGCGAATTGAAAGTGATGATGGAGCGGTTAAGGGAGACCAGCTGTTGGCCGCACTGGCGAGCCTGCAGCTCGGCGGTGCGATTCGAGGCCAATGCCTCTTTAGACAATCGCTCCCAGCCGAACTGGAAGGGACCCCGCGTGGCCGTCACATAGAGCACGTTCGTGCTAGAGATCAGTGGCTTATAAGACGGCACCGCCAGCTGAGCACCAATATCCGTGTAGCCGTCGTAGAAGCGAACATGCTGCTGGTCCACGTCGCGCAAGTGATTCAAATTCACCAACACCACGTAGTCTGTATTAACGGTGATACGCCAGCTATACGGCTGGTTGCTCTCGAACTTGTCTGGATAGTGCGGGGACTCCACCGTTCCCCGTGTGCCATTCAGCTCAGTGTGTAATTCTGCAGAAGTGTTTAAGAGCTGTTAGTCAAGTGGAAAGGTTAAGGTCTAGCAACATACCATAGTTGTAGCTAGCCATGAAGCCCTCGCCGACAACATCGTCGTTGCTCTTGAACTTGAGCCAAATGCTGCCCTTGGAGTGGATCGTAGGCGGCAGCTGGTTGCCACAATAGACTCCGATGAGTACGCCGCGCGGGGAGTCTTCGCGCAGCTCAAGGTAGTCATTGTTGCAGCCCTCTGATTGTTCCAGATCGAGCGATTCAATCGTAAGAGATAGCGAGTTACCCTTGCTTGCTTCCACTATCCATTCGCACTCAATGTTCACCGGATAGCTGTCGGGATAATAAGGCGAGGTAAAGCGACCGGATAGGCCATTGTAGGTACTGCCGCACATTGTATCCAGAGTCATATAGTGGCCTTCGAATTCAGCGATGAGTGCCAAAGGCACAGTTATTGTCAGGGCATTGCTTCGCGAGATGATCGCCGGCGGATGAGAGCGACAGAATTGCAAGCGAGGTCTGCCTGTAGCCACAGCGCCCTCATAGATCTGGACGCCGTGATCCAAGCAGTCGCCCTCTAGCGGATAGAGTGCCGAGGCGGCAGTGTGCAGCTGGATGTGGGTGGGCGTGAAGATGATGTGTTTGCTGGGCTCGGCAGCCTGCAGCACCCAGACGCAAGTCTCGTTGCGAGCCACCTGGTACGAAAGGCTCAAATACTGAAAGTCCGTCTCATCAATGGACAGTGTCTGACCGCATGACTCGCGATATCTAATCTGAAAGCCTCCGCTCTGAACTGAGTCGTCAGTGACAAAGCGCACAACGGCTCGATTCGTGGCAGACTCGGTACGATTCGGACTTAATACCTCGCTTGCTCTGCCGCATAGCTTGAATATCTGATGGCCCTCGCTGTCGTCCACCGTATCACTGTCCGTATCACTGTCGCCAATCGCACTTGTGCCGCTCATGTCATAGGCAGACACATAATCCCATCCGCATTCAAAGCCTGACTCCAAGTCCACATTGTCTATATCAAAGACGATCGTGTGATGTGGCGTCACTTCCAGCAGCCACTCGCATTCGCTGTTTCGCGGATAAGGCTTTGGATAGTTCGGCGACTGAATGACTCCGCTCTTGGTCGACAATTTGCCACCACAGACTGTAAAGGTTAGATAATCAGATCTTGATCATGATCTTTCACAAACTTTCATACATATGTATATTTAGTCTACATGTACTATATATAGCGTTGGTCTCATACGAATAAATGGTTGGACGGAAGGAAGGAAAAATGTGCTGGACCATTCAAGAAGTAGTACAAAAATGACAAAGACATTGACAACCATTTGAGCAATTGATATGGAATCAGTTGATCCCAACTAAGCTGACATCTGAATCATACATACATATAGCGATGATATATTCAGGACAGGGACTTACAGCTAAGATATCAACTTACGACTCTTTATAACCCGGTAACTGGCCTCGAAGCCGAGTCCATTGTGAGCGCTGTCTGTGATGAGGCGCACGTGCAGCTTGTGTCCGGCGCTGGTGAAGATTAGCTTGGGTTTACGGCCACAGTGTTTGTTATGGACGTGGACTTCACGGAAGCTATTCGATATCTGTGAAAGGATACATGATAATTGATGGTTAAGTGCTGATGTAATATAAGTGACAGACCACTAATGCATCCTTGGTACAGTTGACGCTCTCTTCAATGTCCATGTCCAGGACAGTTAGCTCGATGACCTGGCCGGGCAGTGCGTGTATAAGCCAGTAGCATTCCACATCATTGGGATACACAAGAGGATGCTTCGGCGAACGGAATGAACCCGTTTCGGCACGCAGCTCCTGGACGCAACCGTCGACGCGGTACTCAAGCCGAAAGTTGATGCTGCTTGTGTTGTGTATGATTGTTAAGACGTCGGTTTTGGCACTGTATGTGGTCAGTCCCAAAACGGGCACCACGCTGGCCCCATCAATCAGATAGACGGCGCCATCGGCGTCGGTGGGAAGACGGTTTTCGCGATGATCGAAGTGTGAGAACTCCAGGTGTATCTGATTGCCGCGAGGTGGCCGCAGCTGCCAGCTGCAGTTTATGGCCCCCTCGAAGAAAGCTTCACCATAGTTGATGCTCTCGATAACGCCCTGGGTTGTGTTCAGTATATTCTGGCAGACGGCGCTGTAGGACAGCCGAAAGCCGCGCTCCGCATTATTGATGTCTGACTGGAAGACAACGATCGCCTCATTATCGTCGATGTGCAGCACTCGATTCTGCTCATCCGGCATGTTACACAACACAAAGTAGGTTAGGTCCAAGAGCCGACTGTTAATGCCGCCATTGTAGATACGCAAATAGTCGTAGCTGCAGTCATAGAGACTCTCCATCTCTAGGTCCTCAATGACTATCTGCAAACTGGAACCGGAATGAACGCGCAGCTGCCACTCACAGTGAGCGACGTGCGGATACGGGCTTGGGTAATTGGGAGAGGTAATGACACCTCCATTACCAATCAGACGACCACCGCAACCATTGGCAAAGACGCGCCACGACAGACGGAATCCGCGGGCGGCGTCCACGTCATCCGTGTGAAAGTGAAGGTAGAGATCGTGTGTAAAGCTAGGTATTCGGCGCGGTATGTTCGTGCCACAGAAACGTCCAATGAGGGCGGACATGTTACTGCGGCCGTTGCGTATCTCCAGCCAATCGCCGCTGCAGTTGCGAGTGGCCGTCAGCTCGAACATGTCAATTTGCAACTCCATCTGGCTGCCGGTGGGAGAGGTCAGCTGCCAGATGCAGTCGAGTCCGTTGGTGTAGTTAAGCGGATACTCCGGTGAATTGAGCATGCCATTCGAGGCGTGTATGTGGCCACCACAGGTGTTGCGCTCGACGAATCGATAGGAAAGTTCGAAACCATTGGCTACATCGCTAAAATCCGACACAAACTTGATCGTCAGGAGACGAGCGTGGCTCAGAAGATCCTGTGGCACATTGGCATCACAATACCGAGCCATTGCATTTCCTGGATTCGACTCGCCGGCAACTAGCCCATCGTAGACCTCCACATAGTCGTAGTTGCAGTCTGAGGTGCCCTCCAGTTCAAAGCTGAGCCAGTGCAGCAGTATGGCCTTGTTCGGTGGCGCCATGATGATCCAATAGCAGGTCAAATCATTTCTATAGTTGCCCATCGCATCCACCGGCAAGCGTATATTCTGACCCTCCTTGGTGTGCACGCCCCCGCACTGATTGCTCTCCACGGGCACGGCGCGATAGTCGAAGTGGAAGCCGCGTCCGGTGCTGCTGGGCTGCGTCTGGAGGTGCAACACTAGCATATTGGTCTGGCTGACATATTCCTCGGCTGGCAGCTTCAGTCCACAGAAAGGCCCCAGGATGGCGCGGTTGAGGCCGTCGTTGATGGTCAAAGATGTGCCGCCGATGCAGTCGCCAGCTTCGTCAGCCTCATCAGAGTCCCCCTCTGAGGAGCTATCTGTCATTCGGTCCGACAGCTGAAAGTCCACTCGTTTAAGCGTAATAACTGTATTGGGTTCGGTTAATATCTTATATGAGCAGAATCTTGAGCCACTGGTCGAGTTGGGGTAACCAGGTGACTTGATAAACCCGCTGGCCGCCTCGTAGGTGTGTGAGCAGTCCATACGATAGTGAAGCTCGAATCGATCGACAGCGGCACTGGGCGAGTTGGTTGTGTAGAACTTGATGCGAATGCGATTGAAGAGCGAATGGAAGCTGGGTGGTAACGAGCTAGATCCTCCGCAGTGCTTGCTTTGAAGCGTGCTGATGAAGGTCCCCGCATTACCTAGGGGAGACATAATGTCATGCAACTCAATGCAGGAATCCACTGCAAGCTCAAAGACGTTGAAGTCCAAGCTAATGGACTCCCCCATAGCCAATTGGACATCGTAGTCGCACGAGATAGTGCCCGTGCCAAGCTCATAGTTTGGCGAGCGTATGGTGCCCTCCTTACTGGTATAGACACCGCCGCAGCCCGGTAGTCGCTCTTCGGCAGAATAGTGCAACTGAAAGCCCAAATCGGTACCCACCTCATCCGAATGGAAGCGAATGATAGCCTCATGGGTGGGCAGCAGGAGCGGCGCGGGTCGCTCGCGACTGCAATACTTGTACAACTCCTGACCAGAGATGGCGTCACTTATCTAAGGACAATAGACAAACACAATCAGGAACTTAGTCTTCGAATTCACTTAATTTTTAGTATATGCTTACCGAGACAAAGTCAAAGTTACAGCTGTCATGCTCCTCCAGCTGCAGGCTGAAGAAAGTCAGCTTGATCCGTTTGTTGCTCGGCGCCACCAGATGCCACTGGCAATCACGATTGCGAGGGTAATTGCCTGGGGAGCCGGGCGAGGCCAGGGTGCCGTATGTTTCGAACTGAAATAAGCCGCCGCACCGTGGCTCCATCGACTGCCAGGTGAGATCAAAACCAGCGCGAGCTGTCGAGTTATCGGAGCGGAACCACAAGTACAACTGATTGCTTGACGAGACGATATTGCCGCCGTGCGGCTTATGACTTCCACAATAGCGTCCAATGATGTGGGCCGCTGCCGAGCGACCATCGTTTATCTGCAGCCAATCGAAACGACACTCCGTCGAATCCTCTATATCAAAGCTCTGGAACGTAACGTTCAGCACCAACGACTCGTTCGTTCGTATTACCCAGGCGCATTGCGAGTTGTGCTCATAGCGATCTCCTCCCGGCGGATACCGTAGTCGTCCCGTCAGCCCAGTCAGCATCGCGTTGCAGCTGCTGAACCGAACATCACACAGCCGACCTCGATAGCCCGGCTGGCACTGGCAAACGAAACCACCGCCTCCTAGCGAGGGCGTTGGACTGCAGCGTCCATTGTTCTTACAGGGCTGCGATGTGCACGCATCGGGCAGCGGATCGCAGCGGGGCCCATGGAAACCGCGCGTGCAAATACACGTATAGTTCGAAGGGCCAGCATCCATGCAAACGCCTCCATTCTGCCATATACGAGTAAAATATAAATAATTATTCAACTTGAAAGCGAAATAAAAAATAATACATTTAGGTATTTGACTGACGCTCGGTCTGATTAGTTGGACGGACAGACGCCGAAATAGATAGAGATAACAGATTGAATGCTCACCAAACAGGGCAGATCATTGCAGTTCTTGTTGGTGCCGCGAATGCAACCGGTTTCGCCGTAGCCGCTGCCCACCATGCCGGCGGGGCAGCTGCAGATGACCGTACTGGAGATCTCGGAGCAGATGGCCGCCGGGTGACAGATCGAGTTACGCTGCGAGCAGCTAGTGTAACCAATGCCACTGGGTCCGCTGTTGTCATTCCCGTTTCCATTGTTGTTGCGTTGACAGGTGCGTCCGTCGCCTGTCCAGCCGACGGGACACTCTACGCAGTGGCTCGAGCCGTAGCTGTTAATGCACTCGACATGAGGGCTGAGGCTACAGCCACCGTTGTTCGTCTCGCACTCGTTGATGTCGCGGCAGCTGACGCCGTTGCCAGTCAGGCCGGGTGCGCACGGGGCACAGGTGAAACTACCGGGCAAATTGATGCACTTGGTGGAACAAGGCGTATGGGCAGCCACAGTGCACTCGTCCACGTCCTCGGTGCAGGTGGGCGTCAATCCGTTGCTGCGCCAACCAGCCTCGCACAAGCAGCGATATCCCGTCGCATCACTGCTCGGGACGCAGCTGCCATGCCCGCAGAGCTCCCAGGTACTTGCTGCCGAACAGTCGGTCTTCCGCTGGCTGCAATGCATGCCGTGCCAGCCGGGCGCACATATGCAGCTGAACGAGCCGAACTGATTCACGCACTGACCCCCATTCTGGCAGCCTAGATCGGTGCCTTCAAGCAGCGCGCACTCGTTCACATCCCGCTCACACCTGCTGCCCTGTGAGTGATTAAGAGAGAGAAAGAGAGAGAGAGAGAGAGAGAGAGGGAAAGAGAGAGAGAGAGAGAGAAAGAGGGTAAAGCAACTGTTTGCTATGAAGCACACGCCCCCCAAAACGCCCCCTTCATTACCTCGAATGCAGCTAAGCACTGGCAACGGTATCCATTGTAGGTATTGAAGCAGGAGCCGCCGTTCTCGCACGGATTGCTACGGCAGCTGTCCAGCTCGACCTTCGTCTTTAGCCGTTGCACTTTGTTCTCCACAACGCGCAGTCGCGAGTGAAGGCGTCGAAGCAGCACATTACTAGCACGTGTCCTGCACAATTATAAAACCAATAAAGCATAGTAAAGGTCACAGATTCGATCTAAATCAGTTGCAGGTAGATCGAACGTAAGAAATATAAAACGTTCGAACCCCATATATCTGCATAAGCTTCCTTCCTAGCATAATATATACTAGCTTCCTTCATTGCTCATAAATTCCAAAATAAATATAACCCAGATGCATCGTTTCTTAATCCCCTAATTCCCCAAATATGTTAGGTACATCCTTTGTAAACGAACATTCCAATAACATCCCTCATACTCATCCCATTCGAATAGACTTTATATCACAGTTGCATATATAATACCGAGCACCTTCATAAGTCGGACAAGGACTTCAGTCATTTCATCATCGTAGTTCTGTCGCACATTTTATATAGTTTATATAGTTAGTACATCCCAAATTCACTTTTATCTTCCTTTATCTCTATATATCTAGACTTCATACTAATTTCATGTTTGTCTTTCATCCATCCAATCTAGTCAGCGTTCTCCCTTTACCTTATGTATTTCAACAACCTTTCCACAATATCTTTCACAATATTATGTATGTATATATAATACACAAAACATCACAGATAGGTACATCCCTTAATGATATAGTCACCCCTACACCACATATACATATGTACATATGTACTATACATGTATAGCGTTCTACTAACATTCCCTCATACATCCATTACTCATCAATTTTACTGGGTGCGTATCCCCCGCACATTTCACTTCCACTTATAGTTACTACGCCTTACGGCATCTACATCTAACTCTCTATCATATATTCTGTTCTCTATGCATTGATCTGAATCCACACATATAAATCCCACGTTCTTGCGGGCTTACCTATTTTGAAGCTGACGCAACCTGCTGTTGAGTCCATTCGGCCCCAGGGCTTGGGTCCTGAACTCCGTCAGCTGATCGGCAAGATCGCGCAGGTCAACAATATCATCGACGCCATTCCACTCGTCCTTGGCGACGCCGCTTGTGGGTCGTTTCTTGCTGGCGCTGATGGGCATCAGCAGGTCGAGTACATCGTATTCCTCATTGATGACCAAGCGGGAGCTGCCACTCAGTCGAAAGCTGATGTTGCGATTGGCGCCCGACTCGAATATCAGATTCCCATCCTTGCTGATGATCTTGGGCCTGCAAATGGACGAGGAGCTGAAGACGAGCTGGATGGCGTAACTGGCGATACTTACGAATTTACAAAGCCCTCCACGGAGCATACCAGCAACAAAATGAGCAGTGGCCGTATCAGCAGCAACCGCAGCTGTTGCTGCAACCGATTGCATCCTATGCGGCTAAACATAATTCATACTTCCAAGCACGAGTTAGAAAAAAAACCGGATCAAATATTACAAATAATTTTAATAATTGCGTATCCTGCTGCAGACGTTCACTTGATTCAGCTTTCGATCGAACTCTGTCGCTGCCGCCGCTCGGTGCCCGCGACGTCAGCTACGGGGCGTTTCCGCAGCGCCACATGCCGCACGGAATACGCCCACTTCCCGATAGCCCGCCAATGGCCAATTAATACGACTAGACTTAGCACCCTTTATCTGGGATTTGTTTTGCTTAAAGGTACACATTTATTTCAGAACAAGTCTCTTCGGTTCACTTCACTTGGAAGCTAATAATATCTGGCGGAGTAGTACAGACATAGACATAGACATACAGATATATACATTGTTGGTTCGTGGATATACATATATATATATATATATATATATATATATATATATATATATATATATATATATATATATATATATATATATATATATATATATATATATATATATATATATATATATATATATATTATATAATGGGTTTTAATATAAATCTTTTGCCTTGCTAGTCTAAGAGTGCTTGCTGTTGTCAGCTTCTATCGTATGCTCTTTCTCCAAATAATGTATTCGTTTTGGACTTAGTTCCAGATATCGAGTTAAATGCTTACACAAAATTAAATTTATCTTCACTTCGGTCAAATTCAAATATAATATTTATTCAATTACAACAATTTAAGTTAATTTAATTGTGTGTTTCGCAACGTAAAAGGCAAAATTAAAATTCTTTCTTTGTTTTTGATTATGTAGCAATGCTGGAAAGAGCATAGATGCGACGATGTGTGTCGATAATAATAATTATGTTATTTGATTATTTTTACAAAATCAATTTCTAAATTATAGCAGAGCTCATCAGTATAAGTGTGTATATATATGTGTGTGTGTGTATTACAACTGTTGTTTGTCTTGTATTGATGAAATGTTTGCTTAAGTACAGCTAGTTTAATTCGGATACGGAGGACGTGCCCATAGAAGTCTATTCGGTGTGTGTTTGTGTGTAAGTTTACAAATGCACAAGAAATATATTTATGACTATATTATATATATATATATATATATTATATATATTATATATATTATATATATATATATATATATATATATATATATATATATATATATATATATATATATATATATATATATATATATATATATATATAATTTATATAATGGCAAAGGAACTGAAGATCTGAATTACAAAGAGAAAGTAAAACTAAAGTTAAGTTACAGTGGACATTTACATTTTATATTGGGTTTTGGGCTTTTCGCATTTCGTTTCATTTAATTTTAACGAGTTATATTCTAAAGAGGTAAGCAACAAGACAAAAACAGACTGTCTATATGGAATATGAGAGAAAAGTCCGCAGGCATACATATACAGTGTATAATTCGCAAAATATATAATTAGAATCACAATAATGAAATGAGTTACGTTAAGAGTAAAAGTACACATAAAGGTAAATAGTTTAGGTGATAGATCCGTAGATCACATGTACATATATCTATCTCTCTGTGGGCCTGCCTACACAACTCATCACCTCAAGCTATACAAAACTAATTACAGTAGGCAACAAACACGTACACAATAAATAAATTAATTATTACAAATATATAGATTACAATTTTACTTTTTGCTTAGGTTGACTTTGCTGAGCATTATGCCACACTTTCACCTTCCCTAATCCCCTAATCACTCTCTCTCTCTCTCTCTCTCTCTCTCTTCGCTATTTCTTTTCTCCTCTGTGTCGTGTTGCATATTGCCGGTTGCGCTTGCCTATGGCATATCTCTGAATATCTACTAAACCAGCTTGAGTTTTATTGCAGCCTCCAAATGCATTACTTTGGATTGTTCAGTTGGTTGGGGGCGTGGCTTTACTACTCTTCGTCCTCCTTATATGTTCCGACTTGTGGTAGAGGAACTGATATCCGGGCAGTTTCTCTGTGTACTGTGCAAATTGCTCTGTAAATTGAGAAAAGTTTTATAATTTTGTACACCTTGTAAAGTTGCATGAAGTCGAGCACTCACCGAAAGATACGTAGCCTACGTTAGCCATGTCCAGAGCATAGAAGAGCGCCTGAGACTTCTGCTCATTCATTTTACTGCCACCATGCCGCATTAGGCGCGTGAAGTTCTCCCTGCTAATCTTTTCTCTTGACTCACTATACAGCTGCGAAACATATCGAAATAGAATTTAAGATTAGCTATTTCCATTTAGTCATCCCCTCGGGCCACTCTCACCTTGATTAGTGCTCGCAGAAAGGTTATAAGTTGATCATTTTTCAATTTGCAAAACAGCGAACATACCAAGAAACTCTTCAGACTGACTGTGCCCTTGTGACGCTATGAATATAATGCAAGTAGAAAGGCGAAGATTAGTCAGGGAATGTGTACATATCGTCAATAAACACTTACATGATCCAGCAGAGCAAAAAGCTTGTGCAAATTCGGATTCTTGAGGTCCACTTGGAGCAGCTCGGCGAATGTGATTAAGTCCAGTTTCTCTGGATTGGCCAGCGTTAGATACTCTTCGCACAGTTCGATATCGCGCTTCGAGTCCAGCAGGTCAAGCGAATCGAGCGTATGCTCGATCTCCACAATGTCACCAGGAAAGGGAATTTTCATTTCGCGGGCCCGACTCATGACGATGACATCCTCGAACGAATAGTCCGACGTGGGCACCTCCAATGCGCTGCAATGAAACAATGCGATGATTAATGTCGTCAATTGACACTCGATCGAGTCTATGAAACTTACGTGGCCATTACTTTCCGTACGTTGTTGGCATAGAGATTGGCGTCGGCTTTTTCGGCGGGTGAAGGTGTATAAACGGGGAGGTATTCTATTTCGCAACGGTTGTAAAACTGTGTCATGGTTAGCCATAGCAAACGCAATCTATTCATTTATGATAAGAAACGTTGTGAAGAGGAGATCTTGTGCAATTGAATGTTTCAAATAGTTGACTACACTTACACTCCGGGACCATCCCATGTCCAGGTGAAAGTGTCAAACTTGTTGGGGTATCGGAGCAGCACGGGTTGCACGGGCACGCCTGGATAAAAGGCCCCGGGCTTGAACTTAATTAGAGCTGTGCGATTGGTGCACGTGCCTTCGGCAAAGATGACCACCTGTGGCCAATTGTCGGGCGAGCGGGCGCGATCAACAATATTCTTGATGGTGTTCTGCCTGGAGTTGGGATCCTCGCGCTGCACGTAAATGGGCTGCGCATAGTTGATAATGCGACCAAGCAGCGGAATGTCTGCTGTCTCGCGCTTGGCCACAATCGACGGCGGGTGGCCCGAGACCACCAAAATGGAATCAACGTATGACGAATGTGGTGCTACGACCAAAATGGGCGCCTCCTTAGGCGTGGCCGGTGTGCCCTTCATCTTGATGTAGTGGAACGAGCCAGAGGTGTAAACCATGCGCATGGCTCGCGCTGTCCAATACTGCAGAAGCCTGCCGACAGAATAAAATATATATATAGATCAATCTACATTAATCTCAATCACCTGCCACTCACCTGCGCCAACCGCTGAGTGGCTTTGCCTGCAAGTCCTCCATGGACATGCCATAGAGGCCGATGTAGGCGAACATCCATGCCGAGAGCAGCGACAGGACGCAGCCCACCACGCGTATGGGCAGCAATAGCACAGTCAGCACATAAATCTGCAAAAGATAACAGTGATTAGCGCCATTGTAGACGGAACACACATTTAAGCTCGCTTATCGTGCCCCCGATACGATAAGGCAAACAGTTTTTAAACTGAACTTTGAGTTGGCCCAACCGACACAACCAGCTAATGTTTAGAAAACAAACAAAATAAAATTATGAGGAACGAACAGCTGCGAAATTCGTTCGCCTAAGTCAACTAATTGACGTGTACGCTAAAGTTCAACATTCGGTTAAGTATTCTGTATTTACCTCTATCTGTCTCGGGTATTACTATTTCGCTATTTGCACTTTCCTATCATAGTCGTCGCCCGACTACATTGCAAATGAAAGTGAAAGTTCTGGGCGCTAATTTGCCTTGAAGTCATTTAGATTTCAATGATTACTTAAACTGATTTACATGCATGAAATGGGCATTGGGGATTGCTGGACTTGTATATAAATATATGGGTTTTATATTTATAATTGATTATATATTTACTAAAACAATTGAGATTCTCATAAGCAATTAAGTTTAACTATTTAAACATACAGCATATTTTTTAATATATGAAGTCAGCTTAGTAGAACAGTGGGTTATTAGGACAGAGGTTCAAGTACCACTCGTAAAATTAATGAAAGCAAAATACTTTTTAGGCGATTTCTGAATATGTATATATATTGTTCATTAGCCGACAATGCACGACTGCAAGATACCCCATATAAAGGATACTTCGATCAATGCAAATTCATGTATCCAAATACCATCAAAGATCAACTATTATTTTCACTGAAAAATTATTAAAAATAAATTAAATTTTATTTACAATTTTTACGTTCGTTATGAGCATGCATAAGACAAATCTTGATTAAATACTTGATCATCAGCGACCACGCCTCCTTTAGCGTAGCCAAGAATTGCCATTATCAAGGTATTAAAGCGATAACATAGAAACGCGTGGAAATGAAACAGCGTGTCTAATTGTTAAAAGAAACGAATGAAAATAGACTTGAAATATTATCAATATCTACAATACTTAGGTATGAACTTTTTTTCTAATTTCAAAATGAAATTAGAACTATATAAAAATAAATATAAATAAAAAAATATAATTTAAAAAAATTGAGTAAAAACTTTACATTTGTTTAATATGCGATTTTAACTGAATTTTGGTATTTCGAAAATATTTCATCTTTTGGCTGCTAAAAGTTACCGCCAGTAAAATCTAGAACTTAAAAAATATATAAAATAATTAACAAAAATTGTTATATGAAATAATATTAAAATAAAAATTACAAATTATATATATTCATATATTTAAGTACTTATATGTTTAAAAGTAATATACAATTTATTTTATTTTTTATTGATTTTTATTTAATTTATTTATTATTATTTGATTTTTTTCTTATACCCTGAACCAACCAATATACTTGTTATATATATATATATATATATATATATATATATATATATATATATATATATATATATATATATATATATATATATATATATATATATATATATATATATATATATATATATATATATATATATATATATATATATATATATATATATATATATATATATATATATATATATATATATATATAACTCTGTTCCCATATTTATTTATTTATTTATTTTATATATATAAATATAATCCTGCTGGAAACTTTTCATTTTTTAATCGAAAACTTATAAATTTTATTATAAATATTATAAAATTTATTATTAATATTATAAAATTTATTATAAATATTATAAAATGTATTATAAATATTATAAATTCATTAATATTTTTATAATTATGTTAAAATGCTTATTGCCATCTTAACAATTACTATTAAGCCATTTGTAAGCATGAATGATGCAGTTGGCCACAGCAAACTTCTTTGCCATCAAATTTTGAAGCTTCAAAATGTAGGAGATATAAACTTTTGCGGTTTGCCACGCCCCCTGTGGGCGTAGATATACCATAGCTTATTGATCTTGGGAAGCCAACCCGAGTATACGAGTATACATGCCAAATTTCAAGTCTCTAGTGTCAATAGTGTTCAAAATATAGCACAATTTGAAAAATTACTATAAATTCATTTTCCACACCCCCAATGGGCGTAAACATCTAGCTTTCATAGAATCATAACCTTAGCTCATATGAGAAATTTCAGCCTTATAGCTTTAAAGATGTAGAAGATACGTTTTTCCCGATTTGCCACGCCCCAAATGGGCGTAGATATATCCGCCATAGCTTTTTGAACTTGGGTTGTCACCGCGAGTATACATTTCAAATTGCAATTCTCTAGCTCATCAACTAGTACGATTACTGGCATACGAGCACATGCCTATTCCAATTTGCCACGCCCTTAGTGGGCGGATCGAGAAAATTTTTACACTTTATAATTCGGGAGCATACTCGAGTATATGGTTAAAATTTCAATTTTATGTCTCTAGCTCTAATAGCGCCGAAAAATATTGCATTCATACGGCCAGACGGACGGACGAACAGACGGACGGACAGCAAGACGGACATTGCACAAACAATATACTCTTTTTCCCTTTGGGAACAGAGTATAAAAATTTAAATACTACGACAATAAAAAAATTATTTCCATAGTTAATTCAGTTTTATATTTTAGGCCAAAATAAAATCATTTGCAACGATGAACTGTGATACAGACATAGAGACATACAAACATACGTAAATACATAGGTATGTGTATATGGCACAGTGTGCCAAAGTCAATAACCAAATTATAAATGAATATAGTCATATATATATAAACACCTGCATATGTATGTGTATGTACATTCATATATTTGCGCCGGTGTTTAACTAAGCATGTCATTAAGAGATCTCGAGTCGGATACTGCGAATAGTGCCTGCTCGACCTTGATTCGGCGATCAAGGCAAGTGGAGCAGGCTGAAACTAGTTTCGACCTAAAGATGAACATTATTCATTGGCATGTATAACTTCACATGAATATATATGCATATATACATATGTATATGCGTGTGTGCGTTTGTGGACCAGGGTAAAGGTCATTATAGTATTTCCGATTTCTGCAATATTTATTTTGAATCAATAGAAACTTTGATGCGTCATACTAAAAAGTAAAACAGACTCATCGTAAGCGTACAACAGACTATGACATTTTCAGAGATAAGGTAAACAATCAAGGTATGCAAAACATACATATATATTTATATAACAATAGATTTTTTAGTATGAGTTTATATATAACAATTTTAATATTTCTGAAAATGAAAAGATATATAAATACCAATATTTATATATAGAACGAATATTGAACACGTTAGAGCCACATATGCCTGGTCTACAATATGCATATACGTATGATTTAGCAATGATATATGATATGTATACACCTGTATACCTATATATCACATATAATGTGTTTAATGACACTTAACGATTAGCAATGCTAAATGAGGCATTCTAACCATAGAAACCTCATTTATATTAACATATGTACATATATATTTTTACATTACATTTTAGAGTGAGCAATTCCCCATCACCACCCCCACCCCCTTTCCCACTCATTTCCCCAACCAACGCAATATCCAACAACTCAACTGTAAGATAAACAAACAGATTTACAGCAATATTCCTTTTGTTGCTCAAATAACGTATTGCGAATTGCAACAAATATAGATATTAGACTAGGTAAGAGGGTGTGGGTGGGGGTGGGGGTGGTATATGTATTAAGGCAGGCAATAGCAACTCTAGCAAGGGGAACACCTCTGGCATTCCAAATTAGAGATGATACATATAGTACGATTGACACTGTTAATGGGATATTATGAATAAAACCTTGTTGTTATATTTTTTTTTTAGTTTTTATTATATTTATAAAAAAAAATAAATAAAAAAAAAATTAAAAAAAAAACCCAATCCAATAAAAATTCACTTTTATTTATATATGTATTAAATAAATGTAGTTTTATAAATAAGAAATTCTTGTTTATCGTTTCATCGTGCGTGTTTTCAACTTGCGGTTCGTGTTCGCTAAACATGACACAAGCCCATCTCTAGAATAGCTGCAAATAGCAGAATGCGTGCTCTTACAATAAGTAACGGTTTCTGTCATACAGCAACTACAATTACATACATGGCAACGAAACACCCCAAGGAATCGGCAAAGAAAGAAAGCAGAAGCAACAACAACAATAACTAACTACAGCAAATACTACATCTACAACTATAAGACGACATGAAAATCGTACGATTTTCGCTGCTTTTGCCTTCATAGCTAAGTTGGCACCGACGACTTTATCGCTGACGTTAACAGCGACGTTGGCGCCGGGGCATCGTGCAGAACTATGGCAGATAAAACGGACCCCAGCAAAAGAAAGTATATCGATAATATGAAACGTGTACCTATCGACATCCTTGATGGCTCTACTTGGTCAAGTGCAATTACGCACACACATACTAATGCATGCGTGATTCTGCATTGGTGAGTGTGCATGTGTGTACATATATATATAGAACCATTGCACTTGAATATGCATAATGCGTGTGTGCATGTGTGTGGGTCAGTCATTAGTCAACGACAACTACATCTACAACTACAATTACAACAACGAAAACAACAACTACTACTACTACTAATCAGTACCCCTCTGTGATCAACGTCCCACGCAGAGCCAGACGTCAGCTGTGTTTAAACTAATTTTGTTTTTCTTTCTTTCTTCGTTGCATGAATGAATGAGATAATTTGGGTGCGAATGAACATAAAGCGGAAATCTCACCTTGGCGACTTCAATATGATCATCGATTTGTATGCGATGCACAAACGGATTGATATAGCTGTAGCCTTTGGATGCCCAGCTGTCCTCCTCGGAGTCGCGCCTGGAAATGTTTTCGCTGATATTGATTCGATTGTTGGGCAATGCCCTGTTGTTGCTTATGCTGTTTCTGTTGCTGGTGCTGTTGCTGTTACTGCTGTTGAGAGTGCTGCTGTTGTTGTCGTTGTCATTCTCAAGGCCTTCCTCATAATTCGATGCGGGGGCATCGTGGGGGGATCGGCGTGGCTTGGTTGAGGACGTTGTCATTGTTCACACTTGCACTTTACTTGCTAATCGCACGAGCAGAATATTGCTTGATTTTTCACGGACTGGTGTATTTAGTGTGTGGCGCAAAAAAAAAACAACCAGCACCTCCCGCTCTTCCGCTTCGCAAACTAACTGAAGTGCTGGTCAACTAGGTAAAACAGTGTTAGGTAAATTAGATCTTATCGATGCATTTGCCGATAGCTCGATACCTATCGAGTGCGCAAGCGACCATATTGCCACAACTTTAAAAATTGAACATGTCTGGCAGCGTTACAGTCGCTGCCACACTTTAATTTCATTTTGTTTTCAAATTCAAAACTGTTCCGTTACTGTGAACAGCATTAAGACATTGTTTCCAGATAAGCACCATACACAATTCACTGCACGCATATGTTTGTATGGACTGTGTGTATGGAGATTATACTGACCGTCCTATGAGCGCCCTTCATCTCCGGTTTATAACACACATGTTTCACCCGGTAGTTCACGGCCTTGCCCAATCTCGCGACTAACTCGTGGCACATGTGTGTTCAAAACGTGCTGTTGAAATCCACACTTGATTAAGGTGACTATTTTACCGTTGACACAGTGATTGTTTAGACGAATTTTGCATAAGTATATACAAATGTATGTATGTGTCTCCAGGCATATTTTGAAGCTGGCTGTAAGCTAACCAGTTTCTGTCATATGTACATATGCACATACATATGTAGTGCTTGGGCAATATCACAGATAAGCGATGCAAAACAGGTTTTCTCTCTCTCTCCAGTACTCGCTCGAGAGATATCTCTATTTCGGGTTCTAAACTCAAACCATTGTTTTGACAGCGGCTGTGGAGGCTGAAGGGTACAGGTGGTGGTAGCTCATCGCAGAACTGTTATACGCGCGACTGCATTTGACCTTGCTGAAGTTTAAAGGCTGATGCAATCGGAGTTTGGGGCGTTACGCCGACAAATTCACGCGCTATGAAATTAGAGCAAATACCCGCCAACTAGTTTGGAAAATTATAATGAATTAAAACCTATTTAAACTGGTCAGCTTGTTGAAATAAAGATAATAGACAATAAATGCCACGCCCCTTTTGTCATTATATTACAGTCATACATTAGTATATTATATATATTTCTACATTTTGTATATTTATTTATTTTGAACAATTTTTGATAGTTTTGTATTTAAGTTGCGGTATTTTGCTTGTTTTTCTTTTTTAAATGATTTGTGGCCAGCCAGTTTTTTATATTAGCCATTTTTTGCGGACCAGCGCGGACTGCGTGGGCGACAGTCTCAGCAACGTCACATGAAATCGTTTCAAGTTGCCAAAAATCTGAATATTATAATTAATGACTCTGTTCATAGAGTGTGTGTGAACGAGAGGGAGGGAGTGAAAGATCGAAGGCCTTTTGGTATTCATCTTCTTTCGTCTACTCAACATTCAAAAATATTCCGTTAGCTGCCGCCGCATTGACCACTGGGCTTAGGCGAGTTACATAAATTTAGCATTTTCGACGTCATCATCACCATTGACGTCACGGCAGGCTCTGCGCGTGGCAGCAAATACAAAAAAAAATGTAATAAAAGAGCGCACGATACAAAAATCAATTATTCTGTATGTACACTACACATAAGCACACACCCTCAAAATGATACATAACATATGTACATACACCCATACATTTACACACACACGTGCAAGTAGGCGGCAGAGACGATGGCAAGCGCAAAACCAAAACCAAGCGACCAAACACATGCAGACAGCGAATGTATATGTAGGCGCATGTGTAAGTCTGTATGTGTGTATACAACGGGGCGAGCCCCCAAATCTGGAATCCAAATTGCGGACAACAAATAACTTTACTCAGCAGTAGCAGAAGAGGCAGAGGCAGAGGCAGAGACAGCGACTGCATTGCGTTGTAAACCAACGGGCGCAACAAGGAAAGGGAAAGAGAAAGATAAAAGAGAAATAACTCTAATTTTAGTTGTCTGTGCCGGTTATTAAGTGGTTCGCGGAACCCTTGAATATCTGAGCTTGGTTCAGTAGAACTGGTTCCCAGAGAGTTCGAGTTTTGCCTTTACAGTCTCTTCCCTATCGAACCGGTTTCAATGAACAGAAACAGGATTTCATCACGTTACAAAAAATTACATTTAATGCAGTCATGTGTGTAGCGGTGGTGGCACTTTTTTTTTTTTTTGCTATTGCTATACAAGACGCTGAATCATTGACTAGGCACACACGTACACAAACACGCAATATACGGGTGCAAGCTACATACCCATGCATATTTACGTACATATGCATGTACGAATGTTATTATCTAATTCTTATTACGCACATACATATGTATACATATGTATGTACATAAACATACATACAAACATGCATATGTACATACAAAAATACATTTCTGCTTGACTAAATGACCTAAGTCCATACAGTACATACATATGTACATACATGTACATGTACGTAGTAGACCTGCCCGGCCCCTGCCTAGTCATAGACGACGCCCACCAAATTCTGTATTTCATTTTTTCCAAGTAATTTCCGTTAGCCTGATAAGAAACCACTTGATAATGCATACATATGTATTTGTATTTGAGATAAAAAATTTAATATTATTCGTAGTTCACAACAATAATGTAGAACCCGATTTTACAGGCAATAACTTTATATGTATGTACATCACAAAAATACACATACATAAATGTACGTAAATGTACATACATATGTATGTCTGTATGTATTTATGTTGTTTTGTTATTGTTGCAAGCCATTTATTTTCAATTCAAATATATTCATATATTATGTTTTAGTTTAACGAAGAAACTTGTTGAAAAAAGACACGTGCGAACTTGTCGCGCCCACTCACCCACTCACACACTCGCATACACACAACTATGCATTTAGAGGTGTAGGTCTGCTGCGCAAATATATGTACATACATACATACATACATATCCACGTATGTATTTATGTTAGTGCATATACACACATCCATACGTGAATGCATCTATGTACATATTCGTGTGTGTACGTTGACATGTGTGAGTGCGAATTACGCCTACCAACACCAACACCAACACCAATAGGGACCGACTCATATGATCAGAAGGTATGTTCTCGTCACTACTGTTGCTGCACTGTATGTATGTATAACATATGTATGTGAGTGAACATGGACACATAATGCAATAGTAAAAAACACATTGCAAGAGACAGGCGAGCCTCTTTAAACAATAACAACACATGCAAACTATACTAATGCATAGTCATTGCGATTAGCTTGTATGCGTCCACACACATATGTATGTATGTATTTACTTGTATACATATGTGAAACACATGTGCAAGTGTTATAGGTAAGCAAAAATGTGTCATACCATAAGTCTAAAAATCAAAGAGCAAGAAATAATACGAATAAAGAGTAGAAAAAATAAAATAAAAACAGCAGAAAACTAACTTCCTTGGAAGTAGGTGAGCGAACGAAAGCCGACGTCAAGAAAGAGACGACGAAAAACCAGTAGATTGGTTGTTAAGTGCGGAGCACAAGACTGACTACGGGTACGGTTCGAAGTTGCAAATACAAATACAGCCAATGCGTTTCAGTGTGTTGTTGGAACGTGCGAACGTCGACGGCGGCACGTAAGATATACATATGAATGTATTTAAGTGTGTACAATCACGCATACATATGTACATGCACAAGCACATATTTATACACATGCATACCAGCAAGAAACACATGCACATACATGAGTATATGCTTGTGCATACAAACATCTGTACATGCAATGACAGTGTAGGCAAACACACGCAACGGAAAATGCGAGACGAGCCCCACGAACGCCAAAAGCATTCCATGCGGTATGCTTATATATATGCATATACATATGTACGTATGTATTGTTGTATGGCCATACTTGCACACATACATACACACATACAGTCAAGGAAAACACAAAGAGAGCCTGCTCTGGGATGGCAGCGAGCAGCTATGCAAACTTGTTCTTGTAAACTGAGCATAAACTGTTATACGCCAATGGCAGTAGCAACAAAGCGAACATACCCAAAAGAGTCGCAGAAATGTTACCAAAAACTGCCAGTTTATAACGACGTTTAAATAACCTACTTTCCAAAAAATATTTTAAAATATTAACAACAGTCCTAACTGCAACCTGAAATAAAAAATGTATTTAGTTTCATACAAAGATGAGATTTAAAAAAATTAAAATAGTAGCCCATAGATTGAAATATTTCATAGAGTTACATACAAACATTTTCTTTAGCTAAGTTTTAAAATAAAGCTGTGTGTGTAATTGAAATAGCCAGAAATTGCGCGAATTCAGGAAATATTATGAATAACGTCGTGTATTGATGTATGTTTCTATATAATTTTATTTAAGTAACGTATGTATTTAATTCAACGGCTTTACAAATATCAATTATTAAGACAGCACAAGCTATTCAAGGCTTACCAATAAGCCGTGCGTATAGTGTGCAATGCTTTGCTGACGATGGCAAAATGTATGTGACACACACCTGACCGCTCTCCCGTTCCGTCCATCAGTGAGAGCGTTGGTTACGCTACTGCCTCTGCCCGCGTCGTAGGCCGCCCCTAATACATACAACAGCCATTCATGAAGCGCCTAACACAAAATTTGCTCTCTTGCTCTCTTTACATGTGTACGTATGTAAGAGTGTATGTGTGTGTGTGTGTGTATTTCTAATTTTTGTTGTTGCTGCACTCTCGTTTGTACGCTTGTGTTCGTGCGCTCACTAGCGCTCTCCCTCGATATGCACGCTAACGTAAACGATATTGTATCTTGAACGCAGACCCAGCAGAAAATGCTGCCCTCTCCAATACGAATTGTCAATTTTGACCTTCAAGGTTCCTTCAAAGTACACTACGTACACACCAATAAACATACACACACACACATACAAACAGACGCTGACGTTGACGGCGATAGCGCACGCTCGACGTCGGCGGCAGCAGCAGCGTAAAGCAACTGGCGAAGCTTCACGGAGAATAATTCCGTAACAAACGTTTCACAGCAGTGGACGCGTGCAGCGGACGAAAATAAAACGGCCGAGACTAAAGAAAAAAGTATTTCAGAAAAGCAACACCAAGTCAACTAAAAGCGAAAATCGCAAACAAATAAAACGACACCAAATTTCAATAAAAACTAAAGCAAATAAAGACAATAATCTCTCACAAAAAAACTAGCGAAAAACAAGGCGGCCAAAAAATAAGCAAGAAAAAAAATAAATAAAAAAATTCGAGCCAACGCGCGTGCACAAAAATACAAGTTTCTGTAATATATATATATATATGTAAATATATATATATATATATATATATATATATATATACTATTTTTTTTGGGTGCCAGTGCCTGTGACTGCCTTGCGGCGACTGCCAAACTAAAGCCAAGAGCTAAAGCGAAAGCGAAATCTAAAGGAACAGCAATTACAACGACATGGACCAAGAGCAGCAGCTGAATGGTGCGATGCGCAGCGTGTCTATAAATAGCAATGGACTAGCCACAAAACTGAATGGCCACAACGTCTGCAAAGGCACCGACGAAACGGACAATGTAAGAGTGCAGCCAGCGGCGACGTCTGGCGTCAGCTTCTCTATCGGCAGCGAAACGAGTAAAGCGACAATTGCAGCGAATTCGGCAACTGCGGCGACAGCGAGCGCAAATGCAAATGCATTTCAAATACAAACATCAGCAGCTGGTGCGAGTGCAGCGGAAAAAAAGAAAATGGTGCACGAGTTATGTCAGCAGCTGTTGCTAACCGACGAACAGGTGCAGGAGCTGTGCTATCGCATACTGCATGAGGTGAGGCGAGGCCTGGCTAAGGACACGCACCCGAAGGCGAATGTCAAGTGCTTCGTTACCTACGTCCAGGATTTGCCCAATGGCAATGAGCGCGGCAAGTTCCTGGCCCTCGATTTGGGCGGCACCAATTTCCGAGTGCTGCTCATCCACCTGCAGGAGAACAACGACTTCCAGATGGAGTCGCGCATCTATGCGATACCCCAGCACATCATGATCGGCTCCGGGCGCCAGCTGTTCGATCATATTGCCGAGTGTCTGTCCAATTTCATGGCCGAGCATAATGTGTACTCGGAGCGCTTGCCTCTGGGATTCACGTTCTCGTTCCCGTTGCGGCAGCTGGGCTTGACCAAAGGCCTGCTCGAGACCTGGACGAAGGGCTTCGACTGCGCCGGTGTGGTTAACGAGGACGTCGTCCAGCTGCTCAAGGATGCGATCGCGCGACGCGGCGACGTACAGATCGATGTCTGTGCCATTTTAAACGACACGACGGGCACCCTGATGAGCTGCGCCTGGAAGAACCACAACTGCAAGATCGGCCTCATTGTCGGCACCGGATCCAATGCCTGCTACGTGGAGAAGGTCGAGGAGGCCGAGCTCTTCGACATGCCTGACAATCACAAGCCGCACGTTCTCATCAACACGGAGTGGGGCGCGTTCGGTGATAACGGAGCCCTCGATTTTGTACGCACCGAATTCGACAACGACATCGACAGCCACAGCATCAATCCCGGCAAGCAGACTTTCGAGAAGATGATCTCGGGCATGTACATGGGCGAGCTGGTGCGGCTGGTGCTGGCCAAGATGACGCAGAATGGTGTCCTATTCAACGGTCAGGGATCGGAGGTGCTCTTCACACGCGGCCTCTTCTTCACTAAGTACGTGAGCGAAATTGAGGCCGACGAGCCCGGAACTTTCACCAACTGCCGCCTAGTACTGGAGGAGCTGGGCCTCTCCAATGCCACCGATGGCGACTGCGCCAACGTCCGCTACATCTGTGAGTGTGTCTCGAAGCGCGCGGCCCATCTCGTCTCGGCGGGCATCGCCACGCTGATCAACAAAATGGACGAGCCCCATGTGACGGTTGGCGTCGATGGCAGCGTCTACCGCTTCCACCCCAAGTTCCACAATCTAATGGTGGAGAAGATCACGCAGCTGATCAAGCCGGGTATTACCTTCGATCTGATGCTCTCCGAGGATGGATCTGGACGTGGTGCGGCGCTGGTTGCAGCTGTTGCCTGTCGAGAGGACATACTCAATAGCAAGTAAACGGTTTGCAATCGCAATCATAATTGTAATTGTAATCGTTATCGTTATCGTTATCGGAATCGGCGTCGCAGTTGCTAAACTAAGCAAAAGCAATCAATTGAATTCGAATTCGAATTTTCAATTGCAAATTCTTAAGGCGAAAAATGAGTTAGTTTCCTTTTGCCGCCGCTGCGAAGGCGCCACTCGCTACCGCCAGGTAGCGCCAACGCGGGCGCTTCTTAGTATTTAAATTAGGCAAGTTCTTAGACAAAAATAAGAGATAAAACGCTAAATCAATGGAATGTGTATGCTTTAGCAATTGTTCTTATTTTCTTTCCTTTCATTATTTACGTTTTTTTTTTTTTTTATTTTGTTTAACTTACTATAGTTTTGCTCTATTTCTTTCACTACACCTATCCCTCTTAATTAAATAAATTATTTGTATTTGTAATTTATTTGGTTGAATAATCGATTCTCGATTTCGTATAAAAAAAAACAATTGTTATATATTTTAAAACACACCCACATACACGTACGCATATTTGTACACATACATATAAGATATATGATTTAATATATCGGGCAATTTCTTATTAAATCGGAAACACAAATTTAAAAAAAAAATCAAACATTTTTTCGAGCATGAATTAGTAAATCCTAAAACAAAATTGAAGCGAATGCTAAGCAAGAAGAAAGGAGAATATGGAAAGGAAAACGTGTAGCGCACTTTCATGCGCCGCCAAAAAGTGTTATACTGTGCTAGAAGCATCATCATATCCTAAACAAGGATAAGACAAAATGGAAAAATGGAAACTAGAAAATCGCACGTTGTTTACGAAAACTACTAATTAAACAAAAAGAAAAAACAAAGAGGAAGAAAAACTTGAACACAGAGAGGAATGTGTTTTGTAATTGTAAATGTTTAAAACTAGTAAATATATATATTGTGAATCGTTATATGATAATACAGCTTATTTAACCACTATTTGATGTATTTTTTTGGTCTTTATGTAGTTTTTTTTTTTTTTTTTTATATATATATCTTATAAGCAGCTAAACAATTCTTTTTGTATTGTTTGAATGTATAAGCAAGCAGTTGTTATGTATATATAAATATTTATTTATATATATGCAGCTGAAAGTTATATATATGTCTAGTTTAGTGCTTAATTATTATGTAGTTTTAAATGTTATAAACGATGAGAAAAAAGGTACCTTAAAGAGTCCTATATATATATATATATATATATATATACCTTACATACATTAACGAAAAAGTTTGAACACAAAAACACATACACAGACACAGTACACCCACACATAAATAAAATATAAACACAATTGATAATTTTTCTGCTAGCTGCAAGCGTAAATTTATTTTGTTTTTTTTTTTTACAATTTTTCAGTTGGTATTTTTCTTCTTTTTTGTTGCAATTTATCTCCACATTTTTGTTGGTATTTTAAGGCGTGTTTTGGCAACTGCGCGCAGGCGACGCATTGCATGTTAAAAATAATTACAAATGAAAAGAAAAATTAAAACGAAAAAATCAAAAAATTTATAATCAACTTTTTTTTGCCATGTATTTTTAATAAACTTAGTCAAGCAAAGCATATTATATTTTTCATGGAAATGTTAATTATTAAATTAGCCCTGATAATGATAATGAATGACTAATCAATTGATTGATGAACAAGGATCTACACAAGTGTGTCGCAAGCTGAGTGCAAGAGGCATGACAAAAAACCCAAGTTGAATAAATTTTATAGTTAAGTTACACAAACAGAGAGAAGCATATATATATATATATATATATATATATATATATATATATATAAACACAGCCACAGTGTAAGAATATTTATGTATAACAGCTGAACAGAATTTAGCGGGAAAAGAACAACAATTGAAACAAATATACAAATTGAGTTCGAAACAAAACAATAAAAATTAATGAAAAATCAAGCTGAGAAACAAGCGAAAACGAAAACATTTTTCTCTTTCTCAATGGCAAAAAAAATATATGTATATACAACCCGAGTGCGCAAGTGCAAATGATTGCACTCAACAGGAGAGTGTGCTCTTTGGCTAGGATGAGAGAAAGAGAAGGGCGTACTGGAAAACGAAAATATCACGTGCCATCGAAAAGATCACATGACGCAATTGTATCACTTTTTTTTTTTTTGTTTCGTCTGCCAGTTGCTGAATGCCGGATCTTGGGGCAAAGCCGATGCGGCATCGATACTAATTAACGAAACATTGGCGAGAATAGCAGCTGTTGTTATGGCTATTAATGCAGCCTATATAGGAAATTAAACACTAACAATTGCAATGATTGTCGCCTTAGTCACAAGTCAAACTCGCCCAATTAAAAATGATTTCAATTCGTTTCGTTTGACGCATTTGAATTGCAGCCGATTGGATCAATCGCCGCGTCGCAGACAATCGATCGAACTGCTTTTGCGGCCTCTGAATTGTTCCAGCGTGCGGGAAGTTTGAGCCCTCAAGCAAATTCCGGTCGCTGCCTCCTGCTCTCCAGCGCCGCATCGCCACATCCCTCACCGCCCACTCTTGGGTAGAGCCCGGAACATTTATTGCCAGACGCTGCTCAAATAGATTGATTTACTGTTGTTTGATTTGTTGTTCATAAATATTTGTATATACATATGTACATACATATGTCCGTAACTGTCTTCACAGTGAGTGTTGTAAGTTTCGTAACAAAGAAATATATGTATGTATGTTTATTATATTGTTCTATTTTGTGGATTAGTTTCAATAACAAAAATCATTTAATCAGCTTTCGCATATGTACATATGTAATGGGGTAATTCAACGTTGTCATATTATTTTAGATTTTTATCTCGTTTCGTTATCTTAGCTAGCTTTACAGTCATATCGATGCTCTCGTGACCGCAAGCTGGGAACTTTCGCAAAAGTTGTTTTTATTAAAATTGCCAGCCACATGTAAATTCCCTGACCCAGTCGCCAGTTCCCGATCCCCGTTACCCGATTCATGACCCCCATCTATGGTGTTGGATTGCACCGGTATAAATATACATAGATACCACACGTACAGGCTTATATATAGAATGCAATGCATAGATCACGTTGAAAATGTTCGCGAATCATTTCAGAATGAACGCAATAAAAACAAGTAAGAAAGCTGTAGTCGAGACTGCTCGACTACGAAATCCCCTGAACCCCTCTTAGAATGAATAATATTCCAAGAATTATTCGTTTCGTAACTGCACGCATAAAAAACTATACATGCACACACACACACACACACACACACACACACACACACACACACACATACACACGCTGATCTACGCTTGTACGCATGTATGTGTGTATGCATTGCAGGCGTCTTGCTGACTCGCTGTCTCGCTGTCTCGCTTGCTCTGCCACGTTTGTTAAGCTGTGAGAACCTATTTGATTAATAATTCTGTTTCGTAATCAAACTTTCAGATGTACATATATGTCAAACCAAACTGTAAGACTTTAAAATACATTTTTTACACATTTGGGGGTGTGGGGGTGAATTGGGGACCGGGATCCAAAATCTGACAAAACCCGAAATTGTATTAAATTAGTATCCATGTGTATCTACGTAAAAAAAAATAAAATAAAAATTATGATCGACTTACAATTTCTCAATGGGCGCGATGACCTAACATTATATTCATCTGTCTAGCCATTTACACCACGGCACAACTTAAACTAACAATAGGGAAAAGGAATGAAATTCAGTGATAGGCGTCACATACGAAATAGAAAAAAAAAACTAAAGAAGAGGATGAAAATACAAATACAATTCAAAGACAATGCTAAACACAATTCAAAGACAATTCTGATTCTACGAATCTGCATGGATGGCAACATAGAAAACATCCCAAGCTGTTTTGTGTGTATATGTGCACACGCATAGAAAAATTGCTTTGCGTTGCGATTTTAATTGCTTTATTTTGTTTAATAAATATAAAAGTATTTAATGAAATGTATTGAAAATTTTAGCATATGATCTACATATTCTATTGAACATTTACAATTAGCTTAACATGTACAAATACGCACGCAGCCACACTCTGATTTACGCTTTCACGCATATATACATATATACATATATACATATATACATATATACATATATACATATATACATATATACATATATACATATATACATATATACATATATACATATATACATATATACATATATACATATATACATATATACATATATACATATATACATATATACATATATACATATATACATATATACATATATACATATATACATATATACATACAGTATGTCCATTAATTGTTTGCAAAATGAAAAAAGTCATGCAAATGCAACTTCGGCATCATATTTTACTAGGAAAGGCACTTTTTTAAGGAATGGGATGAGTTATCGAAAAAACAAAATAAACTCGTACTGCGTAACTAAGAAATTTCAGCTCTCTAGCTTTTGTAGTTTCCGAAGTCTCGACGTTCATGTACGGACCGTCGGACGGACGGATGGACGGACAGACGGACAGGGCTATATCGACTTATTTTTGTATGCTGATCAAGAATATATATACTTTATGGGGTCTGCGACGTCTCCGTCTGCCTGTTACATACATTTTCACAAAATCATTATACCCTGAATTCCCATTTTCAAAGGGTTTAAACTCGTACTGCGCGAGTTTGTTTCCGAAATTCGATAACTCTTATATTTCCAGGGTTATCGATATAACAATTTATCAAGAATCAGTTTTAAAATGATATCTCGTTCATCTTTAGAGTTAGAGTCTCCAAGTCTTCTACATATATATAGATATTAATTTATTACAATTTCGGGTTTTGTCAGATTTTGAATTCCGGTCTTCAATTCACCCCCACACCCCCAAATGTGTAAAAAATTTATTTAAAATATTAGAGACATACAGTTTGGTTTGGCATATAGATATGAATGTCATGATTATAATCTGAAGGTGTGATTACGAATGTCCATCTAGAAACAGAATTATTAATCATAGAAGTTCTTGCAACTTAACAACCGTGGCAGAGCAAGCTAGGCAGCGCGTCAGCAAGAGGACTGCAATGCTTACACACATACATATATGTATGTATGTAAGCGTACAAGCGTAGATCAGTGTGTGTGTGTGTGCATGTATAGTTTTTTATGCGTGCAGAAACGAAACGAATAATTCTTGGAATATTATTCATTCTAAGAGGGGTTCAGGGGATCTCGTAGTCGAGCAGTATCGACTACAGCTTTCTTACATGTTCAAATTTATTTTAATAAAGGGTATTAAAAAACCGAAAAACATGTGCCTAAAATATCCATACAAATCTAGTCACGAGCATAAAATTTTGATGTGTTTTACGTACATTTGTGCATACATACATATACATATGTATACATATATATGCACATATGTCTGTCCATAATTACTGTACATATAAACATATTTAATCCTTGCCCGATCACCTGCGTCAGTGGGCAGTGGTCAGCCAGCAGACAGGCCGCAGAAACTATTTATCAGCAAATACTTTGACATTTTGTTATTTCGTTATGTCGCGATCTTGAGTTAATTTAGCGCCGATTTAGCAAATTTGTTTTCTGTATTGAGGCAAATAAATGGGGGAAAAGAGAAAACAAACATCGTAAAAATAAATGTCTAAATTTAAAGAGCAATATTGTAGTTTTCTTTTTATACCCTGAGCCCATTGAAAATGGGAAATCTGGGTATAATGGTTTTGTTAAAAGTATGTAACAGGCAGAAGGAGGCGTGGAAGACCCCACAAAGTATATATATTCTTGATCAGGGTGACGAGAAAAGTCGATATAGCCCTGTCCGTCTGTCCGTCCGTCCATCCGTCCATCCGTCCGTCCGTCCGTATGAACGCGTCGATCTCAGCAACTATAAGAGCTAGAGACTTTATTCTTTTTTCGTTTTTTGTTAGGTCCGTGTATTGCACGCGGTATACGAGTTTGTTTCAGCCCATCCCAAGCCACGGCAGCATCTGCGCGGTTAGTAGAGCGCGCGCTTATATGTATCATATTTTTGCAGGGCTCAGGGTATGTTGTAGTCGAGCGGTCTCGACTACAGATTTCTTACTTGTTTCGTTTTTGATTTTTCATTATCGAGTATATAATGAAAATAAAATAAACAATTAAGTTAACGGTAAGGGTGGAGCGAGCAGGGAAAGGCGGCTAACGAAGAGCTGAGATATTGTGAAGGGCGTACAAAGCAACTGGCACGCCCACTCACAATAACATCTGGCCGTTTAGTGCGATGTCGATTTTGCAAATACCCTGCAATTGGCATACATACTCAATTGAATACTCACATTTAGAAATATCTTCAGATTCGCTCAACTGTCTATGTTTATTGCCCAAATTACAAAAAGTGCATAGCTTTAACAATTTTTAATACGATTTTGAAAAATGCGAATTTTATTAATTTTTTTGCAATGGCCAACGCTCGCTGTTCGGTTTAGTTGGCAACTCTGTTAGACAGCATTAGTTGGCAATTGCGCTGAATTCTTGCGTCCACTCTCTCTCTCTCTCTCTCTCTCTCTCTCTCTCTCTCACTCGTTCTTGCGCTCTTTGTTTATCTTTTTTTTCGTGCTGGTTATGCAAATGCCAAGTGCAGTTCTTGAAAGTGTGAAAACGTAAACGTAAACGAATCATGTGAGTGCCAACAATATTGAAAACATTGCACTTAATCATATGTCAAAGATTGAGGGAGAGACGAAAAGAGAGTTGTTGTTATTGTTGTCAGCTATTCGACGGATGCAGACAACACAAATTGAGATTTCTGCTGATAATGTAGTAAATAGTTAGCCGAGAGTAATTGGAAACTATTAATCGAACATGTTCGTATAGACATACATACATACACACACACATATATATGTAGGTATGTATGCATGTATATATGTATGTATGTGTGTATGTATGTATGTTTGTATGTATGTTTATGTTTACATTCACACACAGACATATATGTACACATAAAACTTTTATTTAGCACGTTTTTTTCACCTGTTGCAGTCAAACGAAGAGCAACAGAGGGAACAAGTAAGAAGGCTCTAGTCGAGACGGCTCGACTACGAGATACCCTGAACCCTGCAAAAAAAATTAATATTCTTCTTCTTTACGCACGTATAAGCGCGCGCTCTGCTAACCGCGCAGTTGCTGCCGACAGTTGGGGGTGGGATGGACGCTTATAACTCCATTTCTAGATGTCCATTTGTCTAGGTGTCCATTTGCCAAATAACAGGTCTCTAGTATTTGGAATGCTTTTTTTTTTTTTTAATTGGGGGCGAAGGGGGCTTGACATCCAAAATCTGCATATCTATAATATCTATCTAAATATACAAAGTCTCTATCTCAAACGGTGTAGAAGTTACGCTCAAAAAACGAAAAAGGAGTTAACGAATTTCCGATCTTTTATTGATAATTAAGAAATGGGATGACAAAATAAACTCGTACTGCGTAACTAAGATACGAGTATTCATTTTCACAAAACCATTATACCCTGAATTCCCATTTTCAATGGGTTCAGGGTATAAAAATGAGGGAAACGGAGGACGAAGCAAATGCGAATGTTCAGTAGACAATTTGCATGGTGAATATATATATATATATATATATACATATATATATATACATAGATGTATGTTTATAGAGGAGACATTCATTAATATCAAGTCTAATCAAGATTTATTGAAAAATAACAGAAGCCTTATTTGAGTTTACTCTTTGCTGGTCTGTACCCCTATTAATATCCATAAATGTTAGCTAACAATGCTGAACTATCTATAAATGCAGTTAACGGGGCTTATACTGTGGATTGATAACATCGATAACAATATGAAGTATGTAGTTGCACTCGGCGGTAAGATGCTAAGATTGTGCTTTTATTTATCTACATATGCATATCCATATAGCTTTAAGAGCAACACAATCTACAGCATACTTTCAGGAAAAGGAACTGAAGTTTCAGCTGCAGAATATAAAGAGATAAGTTTTGATCATATATCTATTATGAAGAAATATATTAAGATAAGATTAAATTCCCGTTTGTAATACATGGATTGTGTATTCAAATTTCGCAAAAGTTGTTTTTTTTTTTCTCAGCGCGAAATGCAAATATAACATAAACAAAGGAGATAATGAGTTGGAAGAGAGATATAGTAGTATAAGAAACTCGCTAAAACGGTTATAATCGGTGCATGACGAACTAAAAATAGAAAAAAAAAAATATCTTCATGAAACTTTCAGAATATATTAATTGCATTCAAATTTGTCTATATGCCAAATAACATGTCTCTAGTATTTAAAATACTTTTTTTCAAATTGGGGGCGAAGGGAGCGTGGCATATAAAATCTGAAAATTACAAAATTTGCGTATCCATAATATCTATCTAAATATACAAATTTGAAGTCTCTAGCTAAAACGGTGTAGAAAAACGTAAACGAATTTTTGATTTTTATCGATAATTAAGAAATGGGATGAGTTATCGAAAAAACAAAATAAACTCGTACTGCGTAACTAAGATACGAGTATTCATGCTTTTGTAGTTTCTGAAATCTCGACGTGGGGTCTGCAACGTCTCCTTCGGCACGTTACATACTTTTAATAAAACCATTATACCCTGAATTCCCATTTTCAATGGGTTCAGGGTATAAAAAGTAAGAAAGCTGTAGTCCAGACTGCTCGACTACGAGATTCCCTGAACCCTTCTTCGAACGAATAATATTCTAAGAATTATTCAATTCGTTTCTGCACGCAGCCTTTCGCTGATATACGCTTGTATGCATGTATGTGTGTGCTGTCTGGCTTGCTCTGCGACGTGGAGCTTATTTTAATCAAAATGTTTCTAGACAATCAGATTATAATCATGACTTACATATCTATATGCCACCAAGCTATATGTCTAAATCTGACAAAACCCGAAATTGTATTAAATTAGTATCTATATATGCAGAAGACTTGGGGACTCTAACTCTAAAGATGAACGAGATATAATTTTATAACTGATTCTCGATAAATGTTTTTATCGAAAACTCTGAAAAAATACAAGGTATCGAATTTCTGGAAACAAACTCTTATTGCGCGTACAACGTACGGACCTAACACTACATATATCTTCGGAAATCGATGCGTTCAATCATATGGACAGACGGACATGGCTTGATCAGCTTTTCTAGTCAAAACCATAGGGATATACCTTATGGGGTCTGCCACGTCTCCTTCGGCACGTTACATACTATTAATAAAACCATTATGCCCTGATTTCCCATTTTCAATAGGTTCAGGGTATAAAAAAAAAAAAAAAAAAAAAAAAAAAAAAAAAAAAACACAACAAAGAAGGAACTCTGTTCGTCGACAAGCTGCACATTGAATACCCTTGCTGATAAGAATTTTTGGCTAAATATTAGTTTGGTGATTGTTTTGAATGATCTTCTGTCCGTATTAATTGGTTAAGGTAAGTAATCATTTCTCATTAAATATTTGATATATACATACATAGAAGCTGTACTTTGCCTTAAATATATAAAATTCTTAAATATATTTACTTTGACATATATAATTATATCAAAAGCCAAAAAGTTACGTCTTAGATACTCTATATAACATAACATATTTGATGACAGAACATGTATGTTATTTGGAAGTGTATACATAATTTTAATTAACAACAACCAAATATTAAGCCGCGACGCAATATCCTCATTGTTGTTGCTGTTATTTTTATACTCTGTTCCCAAAGGGAAAATGAGTATATTGACTTTGTGCAATGTCCGTCTTGCTGTCCGCCAGTCTGTCCGACTGTCCGTAGAGACTTGAAATTTTAACCATATACTCATGTATGCTCCCGAATTATAAAGTGTAAAAATTTCCCCGATCCGCCCATTAGGGGCGTGGCAAATCGGAATATGCATGCGCCCGTATGCCAGTAATCGTACTAGTTGATGAGCTAGAGAGTTGATATACTCGGGTTGACTACCCATGATCAATAAGCTATGGTAGATATATCTACGCTTACAGAAGGCGTGGCAAACCGCAAAAGTTTATATCTCCTACATTTTTGGAGCTAGAAGCTTCAAAATTGGATGGTTCAGTTACTAATGGCCTCCTCCATCGATGACCAAAAAATAATTTTTCAGCCTCTTTGGGGGCGTGGCATATCGCAGTTATGTTAACCTCGGCTCTTTCTAAGAACTGGCCAAAAATTACGCGTCTACGCCCACTGGGGGCGTGGCAAATCGGCAAAGAAGTTTGTTGTGGCCAACTGCATCATTCATGCTTATAAATGGCTTAGTAGTAATTGCTAAAATGGCAGAAAGCATTTTAACATAATTATCAAAATATTAATGAATTTAAAAAGTAAAATTTATAGGTTTTCGATTTAAAAAACAAAAAGTTCCCAGCGGGATTCGAATCCAAGTCCCTTTGATAATTACATGTAATCGTTAGCTAAACCTCAACATCACACAATTCAATAGCAATTCTTAGAATATTATAGCATGCAGCCTTTGTATGTAGGCGTAGAAACTCAATCAGCTGTGCGCGCACAGCTGTTTGTTGCTTACAATGTACGTTTGCTAATTGCCGAAATATTTCGTTTATTGAATGTTTATTAAATAAATAAAATGCACCTATGAGAACAGAGTATATCGCAGTTAGTTGCGCCTAACTGCAACGTTCTTAGTTGTTTTCTTTGAATGATTGCCGTTTTTATTTTTTTTACACACAACTGCAAATTATTTAGTGTGCTTTTTTATACCATGAGCCCATTGAAAATGGGAAATCAGGGTATAATGGTTTTGTTAAAAGTATGTAACAGGCAGAAGGAGGCGTGGAAGACCCCACAAAATATATAAATTCTTGATCAGGGTGACGAGAAAAGTCGATATAGCCCTGTCCGTCCGTCCGTATGTATGAACGCGTCGATCTCAGCAACTATAAGAGCTAGAGACTATATTTTTTTGTTAGGTCGGTGTGTTGCACGCGCTATACGAGCTTATTTCAGAAAATCGATAACTTTTCTCGTTTCAGAGTTATCGAATTTAACATTTATCGAAAATCAGTTATAAAATTATATCTCTTTCATCTTTAGAGTTAGAGTCTCCAAGTCTTCTGCATACATATAGATATTAATTTAATACAATTTCAGTTTTTGTTAGATTTTGGATACCGGCCCCAAATTTCCCCAACCCTCCAAATGTGAAAAAAAACGTAATTCAATTACTAGAGACTTAAAATTTTGCATATAGGCACATTTTAGTGATATTATTATATTCTGAAAGTTTCATGAAGATAGTCCATCTAGAATGGAGTTGTAAGCGCCCATCCCACCAACAAGCCACGGCAGCAACGTGTGTAAAGAAGAAGAGTATCATATTTTTTGCTGGGCTCAGGGTATCTCGTAGTCGAGCAGTCTCGACTAGAGCTTTCTTACTTCTTTTCTGCTGAAAATGTATTTGTTTTGTTTTTTGTTTTATTATGGAAACATTTTTGTTGTCAAATTAGATTGTGAGCTGTTTTAAATGTTAATGTTTAATCTGTGTCCTCGTCTCTTTCTTTCGCTCTCTCTCTCTCTCTCTCTCATTCTCACTCTAGCTGCGCTGCGCCACAGTGCGCTGCTGGCGTCAACGTTGTTATCGCTGCCAGCGTCGCTGCCAGCGTCGCTGCTGGCGCAGTCATTGTTTGCTCATTGCAATATTTTATAATTAAACAAGTAAGAAAGCTGTAGTCGAGACTGCTCGACTACGAGATCCCCTGAACCCCTCTTCAAACGAATAATATTCCAAGAATTATTCGTTTCGTTTCTGCACGCTTAAAAAACCATACATGCACACACACACACACACACATACACACGCTGATCTACGCTTGTACGCTTGTACGCATGTATGTGTGTATGCATTGCAGGCGTCTTGCTGACTCGCTGTCTCGCTTGCTCTGCCACGTTTGTTAAGTTGCAAGAACTTATTTGATTAATAATTCTGTTTCGTAATCAAACAATCAGATCTATATTCCAAACCAAACTGTATGACTCTAGAATTTAAAATAAAATTTTGCACATTTGCCTAGCCATCTACACCACGGCACAACTTAAACTAACAATAGCGAAAAGGAATGAAATTCAGTGATAGGCGTCATATACGAAATAGAAAAAAAAAAAAACTAAAGCAGAGGATGAGAGGATGAAAATACAAATACAACTCAAAGACAATGCTAAACACAATTCAAAGACAATTCTGATTCAACGAATCTGCATGGATGGCAACATAGAAAACATCCCAAGCTGTTTTGTGTGTATATGTGCACACGCATAGAAAAATTGCTTTGCGTTGCGATTTTAATTGCTTTATTTTGTTTAATAAATATAAAAGTATTTAATGAAATGTATTGAAAGTTTCAGCATATGATCTACATATTCTATTGAACATTTTACGATTTTTTAAAAATCTCAACTAAACAACAACTAGAGCGTTAACAGCGAGCTCTAAGAGCCGAGATGAGCTTAACTTTAGTTGCGCGAGCGAATCAAGGGAAAATAAGTAAGAAAGCTGTAGTCGAGACTGTAGTCGACTATGAAATCCCCTGAACCCCTCTTCGAACGAATAATATATCAATATATCAATACATTTTTTACACATTTGGGGGTGTGGGGGTGAATTGGGGATCGGAATCCAAAATCTGAATAAGCCGAAATTGTATTAAATTAATATCTATATATATGTAGAGGACCTGGGTGCCCCCTTCGCACCCAATTTGAAAAAAACGTATTTTAAATACTAGAGACTTGTTATTTGGCAAATAGACAAATTTGAACGGAATTAATATATTTTGAAAGTTTCATGAAGATAGTCCATCTAGAAATGGAGTTATAAGCGTTCAAAGTACAGCCCATCCCACCCCCAAGCCAAGGCAGCAACGCGCGGTTAGCAGAGCGCGCGCTTATACGTGCGTAAAGAAGAATATTAATTTTTTTTTGCAGGGTTCAGGGTATCTCGTAGTCGAGCCGTCTCGACTAGAGCCTTACTCGTTTTTGTTTTATTTTATTTAATTTTTTTTGTTCAAAGCGATTATTTTTTATCTTTCTTGTGTTTTATTGCAAATTACATGTACACTAACTGATTTTAATTATATTTAGCAATTAGCACGGGAAAATGATAACTCAGCAAACCGAAAGGGCAGGTGTTGAGCAAGGTGAGCCGAATACAGTTTATTGCTCGGTAAAAGTTATAAGAGGAGAGGTGGAGTGGGTGTGAGGGTGCGAGAGTAAGAGAGGACTAGAAAGAGAGAGAGAGAGAGAGAGAGAGAGAGAGAGAGAGAGAGATAGAGAGATAACGCTTTAGAGAAAGAAATAGAGACAGAGAGAGAGAGAGAGAGAGAGAGAGAGAGAGAGAGAGAGAGAGAGAAAGAGAGGGAGAGAGAGAGAGAGAGAGTGATTGGGAGAGAGATTGAGAGTGAGAGAGAGAGAGTGATTGGGAGAGAGATTGAGAGTGAGAGAGAGAGAGAGAGATATAGGGAAAGAGAATGATATAGAAAAGGATAGAAAGAGACAGAGTGAGACAATGATGGTTAGAAAGATAGAGGATAGAGAGTGGTAAACAAAGAGAGAGGAAGATAAAGTGGAAAGAAGTACGAAAGTCAATTATAAAGAGAGGCAGACATAAGGAGGAGAAGGAAAAGAAATAGAAATATACTTTAAATGAAAGGGAAAAGTTAACAAGCGACTGAGAAGGAAAGTTCGCGGAATGAAGAAAATGAGGAGAAAATAAAAAAAAAATAAGTTTGGCTGGAAAGAAAGGGAAAGGAAAATCGATATACAAAAAGAGATCGCATAAATAATACATAAATGTATATTTATGTATGTTTATTATAGACATATATTGTTTTATTTTCTCATAAATAATAAGTAGAATATTCTGGTATCGGATCGATGAGTTTTCTTCTGAAATTGATTGATGATCGTTTAAAGTCAACACAAATTCCCAAAAGCAACGGGAATTCGAAGAACTTGTCACAGAGCTTTGCGCGCTTGAAGGAAACACAAATGACAAAGAAATGCCAAAACACGAACAACGATAATCGATAATCGATAACATTGTCGAGGGCAGTCGAAAGTCAGCGTCGGTACGGTTGTTTCCAGATCTTACAAGATCAGGGCCATGTCCGCCAGCCACTGATTGGGCGAGGGAACAGACGCTAAACACTAAACATTTAACCGGCCAATTGGTTGGCCACCAATACAAAATAATTGAGTTGCCAACCCGAAAGTTCCCGGAGGCAACCGCCTTGAACTACATACACAAATGATGTGTGTGTATACATATATGTATGAAGATGTGTATATGTATATATATTCATTGAATTAATTGTTTTTGAAAGATGTGGCTATAGAAATGCATGGGATACAATTGTATTATATCAACGAAGCACTTGAATCAATTTGAGCTGCCAGCGAGGCATCCGAATCGGAAAGGCAAATAATAGACGTTTTACAAATTTATTTTTATATGTGCATGTATGTGTGTATAATAACAATATCCATTGGCATTGTAATCTAGATCTTGCTTATGGAAGAAACAAAAGCTGAAACCGCAAATTTTTCTCTTCTCCCTCTCTCTCTCTCTCTCTTTGTCTATGTGTGTGTAATTATACACCTATCGACTTGGGACCTATAGATGAAAGAACATAAACACCAACCTATATATATATATATATATATATATAATAACAATAAACAATGAGAATGACGAGTCATAGCAATAATTGAAACAACAAATACATTTGCCTGATAACCACGAAAAGTGTCGCTGAGACTCACATGAAATAGATCACGTTTCTGCATTTCTCATATTAACAAATAATATAAACAAATACATATGTATATATATACTCTCTACATTAATGCCATATTTAGTATATACTCTAGGCATATTAGTTCATAGACTCAATGTACGTTCAGCAAGTGTGCGGAAATGCGTCTTTAGTTGTAGATGATTCGTGTAGCTAATATGCCCGTTGAGTCGTCTGTATATAAATTTGTGTGTGTGTGTGTGCGTGTGTGTCTGTGAGCTCGCAGTTGAGATTGTTGTTTATGCATAATCATTGTTTATAAACAATCGTCCATTCATTCAGCGAAATTGCGTTGGCTTTGTCATTTCCCAACTATGTCTATGTCCGCTCATTTGAACTGGTTCAAAGAACGACTGCAATTACAGCGAGTGCAGCTAATTGCATGACAAACGTTCAATAACAATGCCTACAATATGTTTCTCAATTCTCGATTTCATTTGTCTAAACTGACTTTTCTCTAATTACCATTATTTAACTATTTCAATTCCATTCTCACTGAGTGAGAGAAGTATATTAGTTATGTGGTTAGTTGTAAGTCTTTCTATTGGGAGACTTGACAATTTGACATACAAATTTAATCAATTATACTCCGTGTCTCATAAAGTGTTGGGACTTATGAGTACTATGGGCATACATTCATATAGAACTTTTTACCTACTAAAACTCAAACTCTGTAATTAAAGCTGGAAAAATTAAATTTATAGTCGATTATAAAAAAAGCAGTTAAAAGGAGAAAAATCCATTACTATGCATTATCTAGAATTCCATAGTTATATATATTCATCAATCTACAATGAAAAATGTATATATTGTTGTCATCGTCGTGATAAATCAGCCATTATATATTGATTTTCTTTTATATTAGGATCACTGAAGACTCAACAAGACATTACTCATCCACACATCATCTAGGTACTTCTCTGGATTATATGAACCGTCTGCTACTTGTATAACTTTTTATACACTAGTTATTCGGTATGCGATTATTTGCTTTCTTAACTAGAAATATATGAGTTGAAAACGGCAATTTAGGTGCATTAAGGTTTACTCAAACAGTTGTTCAGCTGTTTGGACCAGCAATTAGTCTAGCTGATAAGCTTATATAGTCGAAATGCATGCGATTAACGTTTCTCAAAATACAATTTGCCAACCAGATCTTTTAGTTAACAAATATTATACTGTGCAAATAACATATGTACTTGTATATGCAGACTATATTGACTCGAAAGTATAAATTATTTTAGTTATGAGTAATATTAACGGAACAAGGTAAAGGTTTAGTAGGGTTTATGGGGAGGTAACTGAGTTTTAGACTAATTGAAATCTGGAATAGGAATTCTCTTTTTATACCCTGAACCCATTGAAAATGAGAATTCAGAGTATAATGGTTTTGTGAAAATGTATGTAACAGGCAGAAGGAGACGTCGCAGACCCCATAAAGTATATATATTCTTGATCAGCACAAAAAAATAAGTTGATATAGCCCTGTCCGTCTATCCGTCCGTATTAACGTCGAGATTTCCGAAACTACAAAATTTTACAAATTAGTTACGCAGTACGAGTTTATTTTATTTTTTCGATAACGCATCCCATTTCCTAATTATCGATACAGAATTGGAAATTTGTTAACTTCTTTTACGTTTCTTGAAGGTAACTTTTACTCCGTCACACCTTTTGATGCTATTAATATATTCCGAAAGTTTCATGAAGATAGTTCATCTAGAAATGGAGTTATAAGCCTTCAAAGTGCAGCCCAACCCACCACCAAGCCACAGCAGCAACTGCGCGGTTAGCAGAGCGCTCGCTAAAAAAGAAGAAAATTAATTTTTTTTTTTCAAGGTTCAGGGTATCTCGTAGTCGAGCCGTCTCGTATAGAGCCTTCTTGTGTCATTATTGTTATTATTGATAACTCATTTCACGCATTCGTGAATATGGCATGAAAGACAGTGAAAGAGTGAAGCAGGGTGAAAATTCGGCAACAGTGAAAGAGAGAGAGAGAGAGAGAGGTATGTTTATATACATATGTACATATGTACATATATTGAATAGTGTGACTCTCCTTATCAAAAATACATAGATACTCGTACATATAGCCATGTATTTAATGAGATCGGAGATGTCTCTCATTGCGAGGCAGGGCCTATCTAGAGATATACGATTGAATGAATTTGTCTATATCATTACGTACTGGATCGCCTCTATGGCGAAACGATGGATGCATTTGTATACCCGCATTGTTGGGTTCGCGTTACGTCTCACTGACTATTTGAGAATGCAACGGGGCCGACGATTGGCTGAATGGAAATTCTGGTATGGGAAGACTGAGACAGAGATTGAGACTGAGATTGAGACTGAAGCTGAGAACTGCGCAATAGTCGGTGCACATTAATAAGTGTGGGTCTCAACTGATTGTAACTGGTAAGCCGATGGCCACAGCCCAAGTGTGCGGAGCGATGGCCAGGGTTGCTGCAGAGCAGCCCGCTGGCTGCCAAGACCTGATAAGGGGCAGCTGCCGGTGGCTGGGTCAAGGGGTTATGATGAACTCAATCTCAAATTGAGTCTGAGCCTGAGTCAAGGTAGCGGCGTCTATAATACATTGCGAGTATACAGTCTGTATGTATGCATGTATGCATGTATGCATGTACGTATACCCAAATCCCCACTTATTCATAATCTCATTTACACACATTCATTTATAGAGACTGAGATATAAAAGTAAGCAGCTCGTGGCACAATCTTGTTTATGATAATAAACAATATAACATTTATAGCTCGGTTGTATAGACAATTAGATCGGGCAATGTGACATGCGAATTTCGGAGTGAGTGCTACGAACGTTTTACGAGAGACCAGCGGGTCAACTAGGTGGGCTGTCGCCATTTTTGTTGTTGTGGGTGCCGATAAGTTAATGACCAAAGGCAGCCGAGAAGCACCTTTGGAATTGTGATAAACGTATATAACGTAACACATTTCATCGAGGAACTGGACAATATTTCAAGAGTCTCAATGGACTTTGCGAGTGAGTGTGACGAGCACATTACGAGTCATATTGACAAAGTGCGAGTGACGAATGAAGAATGAGGAGAATGAAGAATGACGAATTAAGAATGAAGAATAAATAATGAAGATTGAAGAATGAAGAATGAGGAATGAAGGATGAGGGATCAGGAATGAAGAATACAGAATTAAGAATGAAGATATATGCGGGACTGACGAATGACGAGAAATGAATGAAGAAAGGAGTATGACATTTGTAGAATGATAATTGAAGAATAAGATGCTACCTTATTCGAGTAATGAATGAGTAAATGGAAATCATGAAGGGTAATTAAATAATGAAAAAACGTGAATTACCTCTGACTCTTCAAAGTCGAAGTAAGAAATAAATGAAGGAATGTAGAAGCTAGAGTAAAGAGTCACGAATGAAAAATACCAAGTGAAAAATGACGACTGGAGATTTAAGAGACATGAATTAAGAATAATTAATAATGAAGAATGATGAATAAAGACTCACGGACGTCCAAAAAGCAAGAGAAATAACAAATGAAAAGTATTACTAATTGAAGAATTGCGTATGGCGATTGACCAGTGACTAGTGAATAGTGACGAGTCGTGTGATGAGTGACGAGTGACAAGAAATAGGAACTAGCTACTAGCTACCAGTGACTAATGGACGAGTTGGACTCAGTTAAACATACCAAATGAAATTGGATCTGATATACGTAACAACAGTGACTATTGACATAGTCAATAAGTAAGAAGTGAGGTAAGGCTGCTTCAAAAGTGACGAATTAAATTTGTGTTAGAAAACAAATATACTAATCCAAGGCCTTGTCCTAAGCGAGTGATAAAAGTCCCCATTAAGCAAATGTAAATGTTAGTTGACAAACTCAAGATAGACTCAACGAGAGACGACTCAGAGTCGGCTCATACTAAAAGGATATTAAGTAACGTTAAATAATCAGACATCTGGCATATATTTATAGTCGCATATAAAGAAATTGCTCATTACTAATTTGTATGCATTCGTGCCATCTAATAAATAAGATGATGGCGAGGGGCGGGCGGACGTACAAAAAACGGCAAATGCAATCGAGTCAATTTGATGCAATCGCAGTCAATTATCGCGCACTAGACGAAAGTAAAAGTGTAAAAAGAAACAAGTAAGAAAGCTCTAGTCGAGACTGCTCAACTACCAGATACGTATAAGCGCCCGCTCTACTAACCGCGCAGTTGCTACCGTGGTCTGGAGGTGGGTTGGGCTGAACATTGGATGCTTATAACTCCATTTCTAGATGGACTATCTTCTGGAAACTTTCAAAATATATTAATTGCAATTTGTCTATTTGCCAAATAACAAGTCTCTAGTATTTAAAATACGCTTTTTTTCAAATTTCGGGGGATGGGGACGAAATTGGGACCGTTATCGAAAACAATATAATTATATAACTGATTCCCGATAAATGTTAAAATCGATAACTCTGAAACGAAAAAGTAATCGATTTTCTGAAATAAACGCGGTATACGTACCGCGTGCAATACACGGACCTAACAAAAAAAGAATTATAGTTGCTGAGATCGACGCGTTCATACATACGGACGGGCAGATGGACAGGGCTATATCGACTTTTCTCGTCACCCTGATCAAGAATTTATATACTTTGTGGGGTCTGCCACGCCTCCTTCTGCCTGTTACATACTTTTAAGAAAACCATTATACCCTCATTTCCCATTTTCAATGGGCTCAGGGTATAACAAGTAAGAAGGCTCTAGTCGAGACGGCTCGACTACGACATACCCTGAACTCTGCAAAAAAAAATAATTTTCTTTTTCTTTACGCACGTATAGGCGGGCGCTCTGTTAACCGCGCAGTTGCTGCCGTGGTTTGGGGGTGGCTTGGGCTGAATTTTGAACGATTATAACTCCATTACTAGATGGATTACCTTAATATATTAATAGCATTCAAATTTGTCCATTTGCCAAATTACAAGTACCTAGTATTTGAAATGCGTTTTTTTCAAATTGGGTGCGAAGGGGTCGTGGCATCCAAAATCTAAAAATTGCAAAATCTGCGTATCCATAATATTTATCTAAATATATAAAGTTTAAGTGTCTAGCTAAAACGGTGTTGAAGTTATGCTCGAAAAACGTAAAAAAGTAAACGAATTTTCGATTTTTTATCGATCATTAAGGAATGTGATTAGTTATCGAAAAAAACAAAATAAACTCGTACTGCGTAACTAAGATACGAGTATACATGTAAAATTTCAGCTCTATAGCTTTTGTAGTTTCCGAAATCAATCCATTGAAAATGGGAATTCAGGGTATAATGTTTTTGTGAAAATGTATGTAACAGGCAGAAGGAGACGTCGCAGACCCCATAAAGTATATATATTCTTGATCAGCACAAAAAAAATAAATTGATATAGTATGAACGTCGAGATTTCGGAAACTACAAAAGCTAGAGAGCTGAAATTTTACATGAACACTCGTATCTTAGTTACGCAGTACACGTTTATTTTGTTTTTTCGATAACTCATCCCAATCTCTAATTATCGATAAAAAATCGAAAAATCGTTTACGTTTTTTAGGTTTTTTGAGCAGGTTTTAGCTAGAGACTTCAAATTTGTATATTTAGATAGATATTATGGATACGCAAATTTTTTTCGCCCACAATTTGAAAAAAAAAAACTTATTTCAACTACTAGAGACTTGTAATTTGGCAAATGGACAGATTTGAATTCTATTAATATATTCTGAAAGTTTCATGACGATAGTCCACCTAGAAATGGAGTTATAAGCGTTCAAAATACAGGCCATCCCTCCCCCAACCGTCGGCGCAACTGCGCGGTTAGCAGAGCGTGTGCTTATACGTGCGTAAAGAAGAAGAGTATCATATTTTTTTTGCACAGCTCAGGGTATCTCGTAGTCGAGCAGTCTCAACTTGAGCTTTCTTACTTGTTTAATAAACTTTTAATAAACTAAATATTTCGGCAATTAGCAAACGTACATTGTAAGCAACAAACAGCTGTGCGCGCACAGCTGATTCTACGCCTACATACAAAGGCTGCATGCTATAATATTCTAAGAATTGCTATTGAATTGTGTGATGTTGAGGTTTAGCTAACGATTACATGTAATTATCAAAGGGACTTGGATTCGAATCCCGCTGGGAACTTTTTGTTTTTTAAATCGAAAACCTATAAATTTTACTTTTTAAATTCATTAATATTTTGATAATTATGTTAAAATGCTTTCTGCCATTTTAGCAATTACTACTAAGCCATTTATAAGCATGAATGATGCAGTTGGCCACAACAAACTTCTTTGCCGATTTGCCACGCCCCCAGTGGGCGTAGACGCGTAATTTTTGGCCAGTTCTTAGAAAGAGCCGAGGTTAACATAACTGCGATATGCCACGCCCCCAAAGAGGCTGAAAAATTATTTTTTGGTCATCGATGGAGGAGGCCATTAGTAACTGAACCATCCAATTTTGAAGCTTCTAGCTCCAAAAATGTAGGAGATATAAACTTTTGCGGTTTGCCACGCCTTCTGTAAGCGTAGATATATCTACCATAGCTTATTGATCTTGGGTAGTCAAAACGAGTATACATGCAAACTTTCAAGTCTCTAGTGTCAATAGTGTTCAAAATATAGCACAATTTGAAAAATTACTATAAATTCATTTGCCACGCCCCTAATGGGCGTAGATATATCCACCATAGCTTTTTGAACTTGGGTTGTCACCGCGAGTATACATTTCAAATTGCAATTCTCTAGCTCATCAACTAGTACGATTACTGGCATACGGGCACATGCATATTCCAATTTGCCACGCCCTTAGTGGGCGGATCGAGAAAATTTTTACACTTTATAATTCGGGAGCATACATGAGTATATGGTTAAAATTTCAATTTTATGTCTCTAGCTCTAATAGCGCCGATAAATATTGCGTTCATACGTACAGACGGACACACAGCAAGGCGGACATTGTACAAAGTCAATATACTCATTTTCCCTTTGGGAACAGAGTATAAAAACATACTCATTAGGTCATATTCGACACTGCAAACGGCACTCAAATGGGGGTAGAATAAATGTAGGTATACGAATCGAATCGAAAAGAAACTCTACGATACCGAACTGAGATCTGATGCTATCATATAAATACCTGTATATACATACGTATATCTAAAGCACCCGATGAGTGCGATATGGTACGCGATCTATATATATAATACATATATAATAATACATATTGTATACATATACATATATCTATATTTCTGAGTATGACCCGTTTGATTGCCCAAACGGGCATATGTTCAAGTATCCCGGACGTGTGGCTTATCAATTATCAGTAGCAAGCCAAGTGGACTCTGGATGGGAATGGGGATAGGGATGGGGATGGCAATGGCAATGGCAATGGGAGGTGAAGCGGTACACATATAGAGCAAATCTTGAGTTCCAGGTATGCATACCTCTATGCATATACTATGTATATATACATCTATATGCATGTTTATGTGTGTGCATATCATTTACAGTAATTTCTTAACTTGTGAGAATTGGAAAATTGCAGTGCAACAATAATAATAACAGTGGCTAATGGTAGAAGGGCTATTTGACAAAGGATGCCCAACGATCCAATCAATACACATTTCCAACTCCGACCTCGCCCTCCCCCGGCCAATGAATGTCGTCTGCTGTCACCGGTGAACGGGACAGCGGCGTGTGGGGACGGATGACCGAACTGAAGCTAACCGGCTAGAACTGATTCCATTTATGGTGCGTGCGCAGTGGAAAGTTTTTCTTTTTATTATAGGAAACTGATGTTTGTTGCGTGAGTCCAGAAGCTGCTGCTGCTGCTGAGCACAAGACGAGGCCAATAACAATGAATGATAAGACAATTGGCATTGACTCTGCCTTTTTTCCCTAATAGATTAAATGCTAAATGTCAGTTCGATTTTAACCTCAAAAAGCATAGCTAAAGAGAGAGAATGGGAGAGAGAGAGACAGAGTGTGTGTGAATTTGAGAGAGAGAGAGAGAGAGAGAGAGAGAGAGAGAGAGAGAGAGAGAGAGAGAGAGAGAGAGAGAGAGAGAGAGGTGAGTTTGAGAGCGTGAGCTAAGTAGCGTGCTTTTTGCGCGTGTGTGTGTGTGTGCGTGTTTGTGCGTGTGTGTGCGTGTGTGTGTAAGTGTTTGTGCGTTTGTGTGGGCGTTTTGGCGGTGTGGACAGCCCATAAATGTCAAGTTTAGTAGAAAGGACATTTGGTTAGCACCAGATTGGGATTGTGTAATCGCCTCACTAAATTAAACAAATATACTCACACATACATACATACATATATGTATATAAATACAATATGTATTTATGTCTGCATGGCTTTTCATAGTATTTATATACATATGTGTGTATTTTGGGATATTTGCTTGAATTTCATATTCACCTAGTGCCGCCGCACTCCCGATGAGGAGCCTTTGTTCTGTTGTGCGGCCCGAGCAATGGATTGCCCTTGAGTTTGTCCTTTTCAAGCGCCGACGCAACAACGGCCGCTGCTTGTGCGGCAGCGACGCCAGCAGAGCAACTGTTATACTGCGCGCATGCAAACTGGTTTTGCGTATAACACTACGCCTACAACAATATACAAAAGTGTGTTTGTATGTGTGTAAGCGCGCGCCACGTGTAGGCGTGTGTGTAGGAGGCTCGTAGCCGGCACTCGCAGCCAGTGCTGCGCAGTCTTTATCCGGCTAGCTTTACGTTGATGTAAAGCGTTAACATCTCCAGCTGTATGTGTATTTTTATACAATCGATTACCGGTACGCATGGTTATGACGTAAACAGTTCTCACTAGTTATATACATATGTATGTGTGCATATACACATATAAAGGCAGTTCCAATAATTGTAATCAATTACTGAAAAAGCGCCATGGGCAGAGTTTCAAATTCACGTACAACAAATTATAGCCATGCCGGAAATTAAGAAGAGGGGCAAATAGAAACATAATATAAAGCAATTTCACGGTCATCCATTTCAATGTCATTCTTATCCGTGTTGGAAGGGTGAAAGTGAATAAAATTTAAGTAAAATAAACTTTTAAAAATACGAATTTTGCAGCCTAGGTATTTATTAATATATTTTGTATTATATTTTGAAAAAAAAAAAAAAAAAAAATTGAAGAAACTAACTGTAATCAAAAAACGTATTTATTTTAATCTAAATTAAAACGAATTAAATTTGTCGGTTAAGGATGCCAGATCATTCGAAAATATATGTTAATTAACAGAGTTTGATCAACACTGGTTTTGTGCAGCTATCGAACTATCGCATATCGGCCGGCCAACAGCTGTGCAGTTGAGTTGAGAACGCGAGGGCCGCCTTATAAAACAGAATGTCTTTTTGCAATTTATTAATGAAAAGCAGCATAAATGGCATCTTGCGCAGCACACAGTCAACAGCGCTGCTGCTGTTAAACGTAAGCAAGCGTCAGGGACACACACTGCGTGGCAAGCCGCCCGGCGTAGCACGCACGCTGGAGCAGCGACTCCAAGGTAATTTCTGTTGATGTAATCCAACTTCGGATTCACTGACTTTTGTTGTTCATTTTGCAAAGATGACAATGTCACCGATCCGGAGGTAGTGGCACGCATTAATATTGGCTTTCCGCAGTTGAAGCCATCTCGCTCGGCTCAACTAAAGACGCGCCTCGAGCACCTGAAGGCGCAGCGCGCCAGCAAGGAGCTGGAGCAACTGGCCCGTGGAAATAAATGCAAGTAACTGCAATTTGATTCAGTCACACATATGTTAAACTTACTCATGTGCAGTGCTCATCGACTTGGACAAGGTGCAGGAGACCTATGTGCAGACGACGGGCCAACATGATCTGCGCCTGTTAGCGGATCACTATGGCATCTATGAGCACCTGTTTGGTAGCGCCTACTTTGTGCCACGCGTGCCACTGTTCATACGCTACGAGTTGAATGCTGACACCGACAGTCCCGTCTACAATGGCAACGTGATCAAGCCATCGGAGGCGAGCAAAGCGCCTTTGGTTAGTTTCGATGGCACATTGAATCCCATTACGGGCATGACGGCGCAAGGAGACAGCTACTGGTCCCTGCTGGCCACCAATCCCGACGCACACTACACGAGTGACGAGTGTCTGCACTGGTTTATGTGGGTTACCAAAGGCATTATATATCCTCCATTTTACTTAAGTATATCGACATTGTTTTCTTAGTGCTAATATACCCAATGGTAAGGTCGGCGAGGGCGAGGTATTGACCGACTATCTGCAGCCGTTTCCCCCTAAGGGCTTGGGATATCAGCGCATGGTCTTCGTGCTCTACAAGCAGCAATCTCGCCTAGATCTGAGCTCACACAAGCTGGATGCCAAGGACCAAAACAATTTGAAGAAGCGCACCTTCAGCACATTGGATTTTTATCGCCAGCATCAGGATGACCTGACGCCGGCGGGTCTCGCCTTCTACCAGACCAACTGGGATGAATCCCTAACCAATTTCTATCACAATGTTCTGCGTAAGCTTGTTGGCTATATAAAAATATATTATTTATATATTCGAACCGTAAATTCTCTTTTTCAGAACTTAAGGAGCCGATTTACGAGTACGATTTCCCCAAGCCATATCTGGCGGATCAGAAATTCTTTCCGCTCAAGCAGGCCTTCAACCTGTACATGGACAAGCACCGTGACATCAAACAGGTGAACAAGGAATATCTGGAGCGCAAGCTAGCAAAGACACATCCCTTCGAGGGCCCAGAGAAGCCGCTGCGCTTCCCCAACGCCCATCCACTGCGCGATGTGCCTTCCTGGCTGAAAACGGAGATACGCAAACAGCGACTGGGCACTGGACGCGTTCAGGATTACTAAGCGCAAATTATATATATATATATATATATATATATATATATATATATAGATATATACACGTCTGTTAATCGTTGTTTGATTTTTGGTTTTATTTTGCATTTGGTTAACAGTTGCTTCATCTGCTGGAAGTACATGGAATTAAATCGATGAAGTACAAGCTGCGCTCCTCTACAAGTAACATGCCGAGTATATCGTGTGTGTATGAATTACATAATAGTTTAAATAAATACGTACATAAATAGAGAAAAGCTAACTTCACACACATATATATATATACTATATATAAATACATGTATATTCATTCTCCTATGGATTCGATTAATGTGTTGTAACAAACGTTTTGCCAGCATTCGAAGGCAACTTCCTCCTTTCCTTGTTTCTCGTTTTATGTTGCTCTAATTTAATTAGTTGAGTAGTGTAGTAGCTGATGAACTTGTTTGATTTTTGGCACAGTTTAATATATATATATATATATATATATATATATATATATATATATACCCGCTTCGACCTAGACTAAAACAATTTTGTTACTGGAAGCGATTTGTGGGTGGTTCAGGTCTGGGCCTTGCCATAGGCGCCCACGGGGGGCCTGTACATGGCCGGCAGCATGATCACCTGAGGCAGGTTAAACGCGTATTTGTGCATGCCAATATTCTTGAAGACATTGTCCATGCGCGTGCCCTCACTGCGAGAGAATATGGGAGAAGGGGATGTTAGCATGAATCGGTGTCGATGATGGGTGACGAGGGAATACGAACCTGCGCATGGTACTGAGTGCGAAGGGCACTTGCTTGGCTGGTAGCTGGAACTCGCGCACCAGGACGCGACACTGCTCCAGGGTGACGGCCATGCCAGTGCGGTCCTTGGCACTCTTGCAGGATGTGAAGCGCAGGCCGCCCATCAGACGACACGCGTCCTCTGCCAGGTGCAGAATCTTCACATTCTTGGAGATATTCGAGCGCAGCTGCTGGTGCATGTAGCCCAGCAGCGATTGCAGGGCATCCCACTCGGAGACGCTGCCATCTGCGTCAGCTGCGCAGGTCGCATTTAGCCCCAGCTTGCGATAGCGACTGAAGTACTGGCTCAGTCGCAAATAGTTGTCCAGGTTGGAGCGCTGCTGCTCGCGCGTCTGCCCCAGCGTGGCCTTCTCGTTGATGCCTATATTGAAGAAGACGGGCGTGATTTTGAAGCTAAGCGCGCTGCGCCCGCCCGCTGGCAGCACGTGATCCGGCACCGGCAACAACACCTCCAGCGCCTGCCGAGAGCCAATTATGCGCGGCATGGGCTGCACCTCGTCCTGTGCGGCCGACACCAGCGTGAAGTTGACCGCCGACAGATCCTCGATGGCGATGCACATGTCGCTCCACATGTCCGTCTCGGCGCCATATAGCGACAGCAGCCCCTCGAAGTATGCCAGCGGTCCTAGCTCGCGCAGCAACGACATGTACGCCCCATCCAGCTCTCTGCCCCACAGACGCAGCATCAGTGCGCTGACCAACGCCGTCAACTGTACATAGATAGACATAGACAGAGAGAGAGAGAGAGAGAGAGAGAGAGAGAGAGAGAGAGAGAGAGTGTTAAATATGGTAGAAGTACAACGAAAGCGAATCGTAATCAATTCCTATATCATTGAAATCAGGGAATAAAGGTTTTATGAAGGAGGCATGCCAGACCCTATAAGCCGTATATAATATTAATCAGGATGATACTTATAATTTAAATTTTCCTAATGATCCTACATACATACATATATAATTATAATCCATGTTTTTTAAATACCCGATGAAATTCGTTGACTAAATGTAGTTACTGTGCTTATAATTATAGATAAGGCTATTAGGTCTGACTAGGTATATGCAAACTGCTCTAATTGCAACTATCCGTAAAATTTTCTTACGAGTCTGACTAAAAATTGTTTGTACCAAATGTATATTTCCTCTGATTGGCTATTTCATGTAGATGCTTTAATCAAATATTTGGAATATTTGGAATATTTGAAATTCAAATAATGTAATATCTAAAACTATAAGATATATATAATGATCAGTGGAAAAATGCAGCCAAATATAAATTTTATATTCCATCAGTACATGGATTTATCATCTCGTTAGATATTTAATAATAGCATAGAAGTATTATAAAGAACTATGCGATCAAGTAATTTCAAAATCCATTTAAATATGTCTATTTTATTTAGCTAGGTATTTCATATAGATCTTAAAGATCACAGTAAATAACTAAGCCTAGAAAATTAATTGCAAATAGAATCTATAGAATCTTTTTCATGTAGAATCCGGGTCCTATATCTATGTAAAAAATAAAAAAAAAAATATATATATATATATACTTAAGAATTTTAGAGAGAATTGAATTTCTAGAATCCTTTTTCTATATAACATTCGTTAATAGATTAGCTAGACGAAATTTCTTACCGCCTGCGAGAAGCAAACGTCGCGCCGGTACATGATGCTCGCCTGGAGGTGATTGCAGCGCACATCCTGCTTCAGCCGCTGCACGGAGTGCATCAGGCGTGCCGTTTTCAGCAGTCGGTCCATGGCGTGGCGCAGCTTGCGCATGCTGGGACGCAGCTCACCCACCCAGTCGGTGGTCAGGGACAAATCCAGGCCATCGGTGAACTTGTTGCCCTTCTTGGGTGGGGATTGCGCCGGCTCCGGCTCCGGCGCCGATGGTAGTGCGGCTGGAGGACCAGGAGTGAGATCGAGTTTGAACTGTTGGGTCGGCTCCATTGGCGACGCTATCACATCGGGCGTCTGTTGCGGCGCCACGGCGAAGCCCTCGCGCTTCAGGGGCACCTTGGGATGGCGCAAACGTATGGCGGGACTGTCGGAGCGGCCACAGAAGAACTTCAGCTTGCTGACCAGGCACATGACGCTGGCTTCGATATTCAGCTGGGTGAGATCCAGTGGCTCCGGCTCCTCCGTCGGCCGATAGTAGTTCGCCGAGGGGGACGAGCTCATCAGCTTTGTGTCTAGAAAGCTAGCGGTCAATGGGCGCTTGCGTACGGCCTTCACCCTCTCATCCAGGTCGATCAGTTGCACCGGCGCCGTTGACGATGCGGCAGCCACGCCCTGCCAGTTAGGCGGCAGCGATTGATATGTGGCTTCCTCCAACAGCTCACATTGAGGCTGGAACACTGCCGTCGAGAGATTCTGGAGCTGGGACTGGGGCTGGGGCTGGGGCTGGGGCTGGGACTGCTGCTGCTCGAGGCAGCGAAGATGAGCATTGTAGCACTTGACCACGTGCTGGAGCGAGTCGATCGCATTGATGTCCAGCGAGCTGGAGGGCGACGTGTTGCTTGGATGCCAGCTGTTGGAGCGCATCAGCGGCTGCCCGCCGCGTGGCCACAAATCCGGCGGCGCCACAATAGGCGTTGAAAAGTCCTCCAGCTCCGGCGACTTTAGCTCCAATGCGCTCAGCTGCTGCGTTATTTTGCGGAACGGCGACATCGGCTCCATCAGCTCGTTGTCCGGCTCCTCGATGATGCGATGACGCTCTATGAACGTCACTGCCTCCTCCACGATGCTCGGCTCCCAGATGTTGAGCAGCGTCTGCGTCTTATTTATCATATCATTGCACAGCGGCATCATGTCCCGGGCAGTGCGCTGCGTTGCCAGCTGCAGCAGCTGCGACATCAGCTCAACAATCTCCTTGCGCAGCTGCTTGGTCGCCTGGACGGCGTCGTTGGCCGCCTGCACCTTGCACGCGTTGCTCTGTTCCAGCTTCCAGGCCTTGCTCTCCTGCAACAGCCTATTAAATATTAGAATAGAAATATATAAATGTAAATATATTATTTTGGTATAATTCGTTAATTTCCTCTAATAATATGCTCAATGAAATTCTTGATTGGAAGACACGATCTGTCTCTGTCTGTGCGTTCCCATGGCAATGACCTTGATATTTGAAATAATCTTATATGACATACGCTGTACATACATGATCATCTTTTATCAATCATTGAAGCCATTTCTCCTTTATCGATATATACAATATTGCAATGAAATTGGTATTCAAAGTATAACATGAACGTCAGGAATCCAGATTCTAAATTCTACAGTTTTTATACCCTGAACCCATTGAAAATGGGAATTCAGGGTATAATGTTTTTGTGAAAATGTATGTAACAGGCAGAAGGAGACGTCGCAGACCCCATAAAGTATATATATTCTTGATCAGCACAAAAAAATAAGTTGATATAGCCCTGTCCGTCTGTCCGTCCGTCCGTCCGTCCGTCCGTATGAACGTCGAGATTTCGGAAACTACAAAAGCTAGAGAGCTGAAATTTTACATGAACACTCGTATCTTAGTTACGCAGTACAAGTTTATTTTGTTTTTTCGATAACTCATCCCATTCCTTAATTATCGATAAAAAATCGAAAATTCGTTTACGTTTTTTAGGTTTTTTGAGCATAACTTCTACACCGTACACAGCTAGAGACTTAAAATTTATATATTTAGATAGATATTATGGATACGCAGATTTTGTAATTTTCAGATTTTAGATGCCACGCCCCCTTCGCCCACAATTTGATAAAAAAGTATTTTAAATACTAGAGACTTGTAATTTGGCAAATGGATAAATTTGATTGCTATTAATATATTCTGAAAGTTTCATGAAGATAGTCCATCTAGAAATGGCGTTCAAAGTACAGCCCATCCCACCCCCAACCGTTGGCAGCAACTGCGCGGTTAGCAGAGAGCGCGCTTATACATGCGTAAAGAAGAAGAATATTAATTTTTTTGCAGGGTTCAGGGTATCTCGTAGTCGAGCCGTCTCGACTAGAGCCTTCTTACTTGTTTGTAATAATTTTAGGATTAGGAATACGTATTAACAATTTTGGATGAATCAAAAATGAGTAACAAATAATGAATGAAAAAGAGTAAAAATAGAGTTTGGAATTTGTTATATACGAGTACATATAGAACGTACAACTAGAACATAAGTTATCATATAACTGATTTGCCTTAACTACCTGAAGATAGAGCAAGTGTGTGAATTTAGACAATATGACTAAGCATGATGACAATCGTAGCTCTGTTCAGGGTATTTGCTAATCGGGCAAGAGTGACAAATATATATCAAATATTATATATATATATATATATATATATATATATATATATATATATATATATCCATATAACTATTATTACTATTATACCATTATAACTGCCTATGCTTCGAGGATACATAGATTATACTCTAATTGGATAATAATAATAATGGATAAGGATGTTTTCTAATGTATATAGGCATGTAGAACTATTCAATCAAAGACCCATTAAGGATAATGGATAAAGGACATTTGTAATTACTTTAGTTATATTATTCAAGAAAATTATTTAATTCAAAACCTCTTTAAGAATAGTGGTTTTGCAGGTATATAGAGAGATATTGAAGTGACTATACTAATGAGAATAATACTTATATACATAGGGTGTCTAGTTTAAATGCAAAACTGTTCATGATCAAGGAAGAGATTAAAAAAAAGTCTAAAAGGACGATCTCTCTTTCTCTCGTTCTCGCTCTTCCTTTCTCTCTCTCTCCCTCTCTTTCTCTCGTTCTCGCTCTTCCTTTCTCTCTCTCTCCCTCTCTCTCTCTCTCCTTATTTACACATATAACATATATTGAATATTGGCTGACTTTACTGCTCTAAACATTCGATCGACTCACTTGATAAGGCCGCCACACTTGCGACCCTTGGTATCGTGTCGGGTGAAGGCGCCTACGGTGACAATGTCGAGAACGCCGCGACGCTGCAGTGCATCGTTTTGGGCCCACATGCGCTGCACGTGCAGATTGACGGGTAGGAACTCGAGTGCCTCGTCCGTCTTGGCCGCCGAGCGCTTGTAGTAGATGCCGTCGCGCATCAGCTGCTGGATATTCTGCTTGGCCTGGGAGTAGTCTTTGAGCAGGCGCAAGTGCTCCTCGAGCAGATTCATTTGGCGCCAGCGCCACTCGCCGCTCAGCTCGCCCATGCCAGAGATCTCCTGCAGCAGCTCCTTCTCGCGCTGTATCCAAATTGAGAGAAGCTGCTGCGGCACGGCGCAGCACAGGCGCGACTCCAGCAGCGTCTCCAGCACACTGATGTCAGCACCCAGCGACGACTGCAACCGATACGAGTGCTGGCTGGGATTGGCACAAACGCGGCCCACACCACACTGCTGCGGAACGAACAGGCGCACGCCTAGCTTCGGCGGCAGCGATTGAGTGCGTCGATGGCCTAGGAACGAAGAATCGAGAACCCATATGAATGATGGCCAATGTCAGTAGATGCTAGTGGAGACTCACCCTTCTGTCTGGCGCTGCCGTCTGTTGCCTGCTGGAAGAACTGTGTGCTGGAGCGCTGGGGCTGCGTCAGCCCATTGATGGCTCTGTCCAGGCCGCTGGTTGGGGTCATCTCGGTGGCCGCTTCCGGTGCCCAGGACGACAGCGTTATCGAGCCGCACTCGCCGCTCGGCGAGCTGAGCGGCAAGCGCAGCCGTGTCGTGTCCTGTATAACGCCCAACGCCACCTCCGCGTGGCCCAGCGGCAGCGATGTTAGCGAGACGCGCTCCCGTACGTCGTAAACCGTGAAACGCAGACGGGTCGATGCCTGGAAGCCTGCGCTGCGCAGGAATCGCATCGTGCAGAGGAAGCTTGGCGCACGCGTCCGCTCCAGCATCTCGGTGCGCGCATGCTGCGTCCACAGGTAATCCTCGCCCGGCTGCAGCATCGAGCACACGACACGCGGATTCGGCGCTCGCCCGAAGCTGCCCAGGGGCAGGTTATCACAGGAGATCGCCGTCTCGCAGATGGGCAGCTCTGAAAGTTCCGGTTCTACAAGGCCAAGAAAGAAGAAACAGATAATGATATGCGTGCAAAAACATGATATTACGCCAAAATGGAATGTGTTCCCTAGGACTCTACGATAAAATAAGAACAACAAATCAATTTGTTACATGTTTCATAAACAAAATAAAGTTTATTCTTTGAATAAATTCCATTTCTTACACTCTCTCTCGTTTTGTTTCCTTCCCTGTCTGGCTCTTTCTCTGTCTATATATATTTATTTAGATTATTTAAATTCGTAATCTTCATATCTACATAAAAAAATATGATATAATGACGCTTTGCAGTCAATGGAGCTTTAAGCTTAAAGCTCGTAAAAAGTGTTTCATATTTGAACAATCTATTTTTTCACCTGCTTTTCTCAAAGATTCATTCTCGCTCTGACAAAGCTTAAAATTTCACTTAATATAATTGTTCACTAATTAAGGATTTAAACTAACAAGCTTTTGGCATATTTTAGATAGCTAGAGATTTTAAATAGAATAGAATGATCTTCGATTTAAGCCAAAGCTCATTCAAGATGTATGTATATGTACAGTATATGTGACTGCATTTAACTTTAAGCAAACTTTAAGCAAGTGTCATTATAGCATATTTCGTGAATTCTTTGGCTTCGTTTCTACAAGAGTCGCTTTATGGATTATATATTACTATGAAAGGCAAAGCCAACGTGGAGTATGATAGAGATTATTGGTTAACTAGACACAACATTTAGTTATAGCAAGTATGTGTAGGTGTGTAGATTGTGTCTGTATGTGTGTAGATTAAGCATGTGCAAATTGTGCATAGGGCTTCGAATTGATTTATATATATAAATTTGAGGTGGTATGATGAATTACAAACTAAGATTTTAACATAGATCATGGCCAATATATCTTGGGATTATTCCAGGTTAGTTGAAAGTAAATCAAATAGACGCTAGGTAAGAAACAAATAAAACAATTTCCAACAACTTGGGCTAGTTCGGCTAGAACTGTATTAGATCACCTTCAAAGGGCGTCTCGACTGCAGCAGTCGCTGTCGCCGCCGGCCACGAGTCGTGGCAAACTGTTGCGGGCAGCGGCAGGCCCTGATCAATGCGATTGCCCATAGCGGTCGAGTCGACGCGCTTGGCAGCTGTGGCTGCAGTTATCTGATCCTCAAGTTGTTTGATTTGCAAATCGATATGGTGATTGGAGCACGACTGAATGCAGCGCACCCAATCGAGCCGTTCCGCCGCACTGTGCGTCACTATGCGTTGCGAGGGGCTGTCCTTGAATTCTGCAAGGATAGGAGGTTAGTTGAATAACTGTAAATTATGAAAGTGGATGTCTGTATTACCTAGATCAAACACATAGCCATCTAACACGGGCTCTTCATGGTGTATGCTGGGGCGACAGTTCTCTAGCACCAAGACGCCAGCAACTGAAGATTTCGGATTCTGGTCCTCCAGGTAAAAAAGTAAGTTTCCGCGCAGTTTGCACCAGCATTCCAGCTTAACTGCATTTGGATGACGGACAAGGCACAGGGCGCGCACACAGTAAGAGTGAGCAACAGAGAGAGAAAGATAGCAAAAGTGCATAAGCAAATGGTGAATGGTGAATGGAAGCGTGTTGGATTATCTACTGATCTATTGTGGGGTGGGTTATCCTCTGTGTGAGTGTGAGTGTCCATGTGTGTGTGAAAAAAAAAAATCAGAAGTAAATAGTGAAATGAAAAAAATCTGCAAAGTAAAACAGTCAACCCGCAAATCCACAAATGAACGTATAAGTGAGTGAGTGTATGTGTGAGGATATGGACAATGAGTGATTAAGACGCGCTTGAACTCACCATCGGTGCGCCAGAAAATTGTCTCTTGGCGCTCGATAAGAATCAAAAGACCCTCTTTGTCGAACCTGGTTAAGGAATTGGATGCCAAGCTAGCCAGCGCCGATCCATTGAAGCGCATGCTTCTAGCCTAAATGAGCAACTGTCTGCGGGTAACTGACGACGATTGCTTTCGTTTCTGGCTGCGACAACTGTTGGCGAATAATAATTAAGAAATTATGCGATTGTTTATATCGAATTGTGTCCATTAAATCTATTAAGTGTTGTGTTCAGTGGAAAAAACTCAAGGTTGACAACGCAGCACCAACATACAAACACATGCACACTACACTAGCACTCAGAGTTTGATTTAATTATAAAAAAAAAAATTAGTTGAGTCGCACGACAACCAAAAACGGGCACCTAATGGGCGGGCGGGCACACCTTAGAATGACTGTTGTTGTGCGTTTAATAATTCAATAAATAAATAAGAAAAGTAACGAGAGAAGACGCTAACGTCGAGGGCAAAGGCGAAAATGTAAAAGAAAGTAGAGGCCATAGCTTGGGCCGGGGTGAGGGCGTTGCATGGGGGCAAGCAGGTGCCGCACGTTCATGTTGTATGCCAGATGTACTACATACTCACACAAACACGCATACACATATATGTACGTACCTCTCTTTGCTCTCTCTCTCTCTCTCACTCACACACTCAAATTAGCACAGCTGACGTTGACAACAGCATCCCTGGCTAAGCGGCGCTTGTGGACCTACCAGAGATTCCGCAATTGAATATTTAGCACGTTGACCTAAAATTGTGTAGCTCTTCGCTAGAACAAAACAATTTTGTTTTTTTTTTTTTTTTTTTTTTTTTTTTTTTTTTTTTTTTTTTTTTTTGTTATTCTACTGTATTTTTGTTGACCGCACAGTTGGCGACGCGTAGATAGGGTTATCAACTTGCATTAGCATTGACAGTCAGCTTGCTGCTACTGTTTTAGTACTTGTAATTGTTTGCTTTTGAATTTCAAAAAAAAAATATTCACATTATTACAGCATCGACAAATTACTCCTTGACATTTCAGTTCGGTACTTTGTTCCTTACATTCATTCTTTACGTTGAACGCCTGCAATGTTGATGTTACTGTTTCTGTAAAGCCACTGTTATGGGAAATGTTAGCTTACAGGGCTGGCAAGAATAATATCTGGTTGCTGTTCACGATAAACGATTTTTTCGATATTGAACTAAATTACATTTGTATAATGCGATTATGGCTTTTAATATACTTCTAAAAATCTTATGTCGTTTATTGCATTTCAATTAATATACTTTTATTTGTTTATTTGTTAATTGTTGGGCACAAAAAAAAGATATATTGGTTAAGCGATACATTTGAATACTATCAGTTCAAATAATTTCAAATTAAATGATGTGTTGGTACAAATTATATTACTTTGTAGAGCGTATTTACATGAAGAAATAATATGTTTGTGTCATCTTGACGTTTGGATTTTCTCCTTTTTATAAAATTGGAATACTTATCAGATTCGAAAGACAACATCGATAAGTAAATCGATATTAAATCTATGTCGCAGCCAACTTGATGTAACAGTCGTATTCACAGCCAACTTAGCGCGCAAAACAGCTGTTTTTGTGGTGAATACGAATCGGCGATACTGTTTCACATTCGTAAAATGGCGTCGGAAATAGCGGTTGAACAACAAGACCAAGAATTCGTAAGTGCATAAACAGAATTGTTGAACCAATTGGATATATACATATACGCTAACAACTAAATGACACATACGCCCTACTCCTTTGTAAAATGCTGTGTGTAAATGCAACAGCGCAACAATAAACTTTGAAGTGCGTGTTTTTAATAGTGCGTGGGTGTGTGTGCACTTGTGTGAATGGGTTAGTGTATGATTGAGTAGAGAGAATAGAGCGAGTGGTGAGAATTAAGTGTATGTGTTGCAATGTGTTTCACAAATTCTTTTGCGGTATTTATCAGTTGTAAAAATAATGTGATCATTTTGTGTACTGTATGCTAACACGTGCTGTTGGCCAATATAAATCACAACAACAGAGCTAGCCAGAGTACTATGCAAATGAAATAAATTCCTATACACTTGCCACTGTGCTAAAGGTGCTATCAGACAATAACAACACAACCAACAACAAAATAACAAAACATCGGGCATGGGGAAGTGGAAGCTAATGTGTATGCCCGCATTCATATATATATATATATATATATATATATATATATATATATATGTTTGTATTGCTTTGCGCTGTGTAGCAAGTGGTTGCAACAACAACAATAACAACAAACGCCTCACGTTCATGCCGTCGCTCTAGCTCTCACACTCTGGCACAACTACATAGATAGTGCGCGTTGCTGTTTAATTTCTCGCTCGCGCTGCATTTAGTAGGGAAAGTGATTTCCGCTAGCTGCCTTTCAGGTTGTTGTCGTTATTGTTGTTGTCGCTCCTGCAGTTTAAGCTAGAAGTGTTTTGCAAAACCAGTTTACAGTGGGGTAAATATGTAGCGCGTATAGACATATTCGAAAGATCTTCTGCTGTCTTTGTCCATCTTTCTTGCTATCCCCCCCTTCTTTCTCTCTATATCGCTCCTTCTATCAACTGTGCCAATTCGCTACTCAAATTAGACTTCCTCCAGCTGACGCAAAGTTCATTGTTTGCTTAATCGCAGCAGCGACGAGCAGCGGGCAGCGAGAAGAGACGCGCCTGATATTGTAGCTGGAATGGCCAGTGTTGCTGACCTTGCATGGACCTGCTTGAAATTCCAATGCGCACACGATAGTCACACCACACGCTCACACGAATACACACTCAGTGAGTCAGTCTACCTGGTCTAGGGGCAGACGAATTTCGGTGTATTATTGATGCGCATTTGTTTATTTATTATTTACTCATCTTGCGAAGGAGCAAAAGCGTCCATTTAAGTTCTATTCCATTTAAGTGCCTTCAAATTGAATCCGTTTCGTTCGAATTTTGTTTTGTCTGTAAATCTGTCCAATTTCAAAGTAAAATCTTTGCATTTCGCTACGCAATTTCCCCACTTATTTGGCGAATTTGTTTAGAGCGTATTTCATTCATTCACTCATTCATTCATTTATTCTATATCCAATTTGTTTATCCACTCGCCTGTATACCCTACATCAAGCAGTGTTTAAAATCAATCTTTAAATTAAATTTAATATTTTATTCAGAGTATTCAACTACGATTAGTGCATTTCTACTATATAGAATTATAAAAGATACGCCAGGCCAATCTTTTATCATATTGTGGGAGCTTCTCGGCTATCTGGGCATAAGTGCTTTAAAAGATTAACTATTTGTCAAAATAAAGAAGTATTTTGCCATTTTCAGCACTATAACTGATGCGTTTTCAATATAATTACAAAAACACCAAGGAGTTGAACGTTACCAAAGGTGCCGTTCTGGAGAAATGCCCATATGCACTGATAGCCAGTTTGTCCTTCTGAACAATATGTCGCGAACTGCAGTTGCTGTTTAGCGATTTAGAAAATCTCTTCCATTTTAATCTGGTATCCGGCGTTAACCTTCATTAACTTTTTTTGTAGTGTCCAACATCTTGACGTTCATACGGACAGACGGACGGCCGGACGGACGGATGGACAGGGCTATATCAACTTATTTTTTTGTGCTGATCAAGAATATATATACTTTATGGGGTCTGCGACGTCTCCTTCTGCCTGTTACATACATTTTCACAAAACCATTATACCCTGAATTCCCATTTTCAATGGGTTCAGGGTATAAAAATCCAGACTGCAACACATGTACATATGTATATAAAAGTGTGTGTGAGCTTGTGTGTGTGTGTGTATAGCTATGAAATATTAGTTTGCCATTGCAGTTGACTTGCATTCGTTTGTTTTTTTGTCCTTGTTTTTTATCATTGTGCACGGACTGTGAACTCCAAATGCAGCCACAAAATGGGGCAGCCAGAAAAAGTACAATAACCTTTTTGGCACCCAGCGTGAGGGTGTGCTCAGCAAGGGTGCCAGCTGAGCTACGGGTGCGGGTAGTTTGAGTCGTAATGTATATTGGAAAAAAGAAATTGAAATTGAGATTGAGCGATAATCGATTAAGGTCTGGACAATTAGTTGAGTCAATTCATTTCATTGATATATATATATAAAAAAAAAGAAAAGTAAATTATATTACGCATACAAGAGCTGAATGTGGTCAAGTAAGCGAAATGATATCCTGTGATGGGTTAATTTGTGAGCTTGAAAATCAATAAATGAATCTAAAGAAATTTTATTTCATTATACATACATTTTCATACATTTGACTTATCCTTAGAAATAGTTTGGATATATTCACATCACTACATGGATTATTCCAGCTACAAAGCAAGGCGTATTTTCTGGTTGACGTTCACTTTTTTCCTGCTCTCACACAGTTCGTATTGCGCTTCCCATTTGCTGTGACATATTGACTGACTGATTGAATACCTTACATGTTGCCTGACCATTATATTAGGTTACTGTGACCATTAGTTTCATTGTTATTTTTTTGATTGACTGACTAATTGATTACTTGGTTAAATATCCAATCAATGACTGAGTGATTCAAGGATTAAGAGTCTGACTGACTAATAGATTTACTCACTGATTGACTTACTGACTGACTGATGACTGATTGATTCATTGACTGACTATCTATGTGAGTAATTAATTTATTGATTGATCGACTGACTGACATATTGAATAAGAGTTGAACTGGTTATTTCTTCGATTAATTGATGGCCCCACTGATTGATTGATTGAATAACTCAAATTTTCTGTTTACTGTAAGTCTTCGTATTATTCTATTGTTTTATTGAAATGAACTAATAAGATCGTTGAAGTGACCACTTCGCAAACCAGTTCAATTAATTGTTATGAAAATAAATCTTGAACGATATATTTCAGAGGAAATTTGTGCAATACTAGACAACTGGAACTGAACGAACATATGTATATGTATGTTTAAAGTATTATGAATTCAACTGATTCTAAATTTGTTCATCAAACTGAACAAGAGTCTGAAATTGTAAATATATATATATATATATTCTGATATATGTGTTTATATATACGCATGTAGTTGAAAAATGCAACTTTTACAGCATATTTTACTAGGAAAGTCAATTTAAAAAAAAAAATTTTTTTTGTATAATTAGAAGACTTGGAGACTTAAAGGACGATCGAGATATAATTTTATAACTGCTTTTCGATAAATGCTTTTATCGATAATTGTGGAAATATACAAGTTATCGAATTTCAGAAAAAACTCGTACTGCGCACGCAATATACGGATCTATCTTCGGAAATCGACGCGTTCAAACATACGGACAGGGCTATATCGACTTTTCTCGTCATCCTGATCAAGAATATATATATGCCACGCCTCCTTCTGCCTGTTACATACTGTTAACTACATCATTATACCCTGATTTCCCATTTTCAATGGGATCACGGTATAAAAAACTTAATATAGTTAGTGAGTGGTAGTTCCTTGGAATTCAGAGTGAGATATGCCTACAAATAATAATTTTCTATTTTCATCCATATAAACAATAGTATATCGATTTATAATCGATATTATTTTTCAATCCATTAAATATTAGAGTATAAAGCTTTCCAGTGTAAATGAATTTAAAGCTTTCTCCACAAATTGATTTTATTATACCCTGAACCCATTGAAAATGGGAATTCGGGGTATAATGGTTTTGTGAAAATGTATGTAACAGGAAGAAGCAGACTTCGCAGACCCCATAAAGTATATATATTTTTGAACAGCACAAAAAATTAATATATAGCCCTGTCCATCTGTCCGTATGAACGTCGAGATTTCGGAAACTACAAAAGCTAGAGAGCTGAAATTTCACATGAATACTTGCATTTTAGTTACACAGTACGAGTTTATTTTGTTTTTCGATAACTCATCCAATTTCCTAATTATCGATAAAAATCGAAAATTCGTTTACCTTTTTTAGGTATTTCGAGCATAACTTCTACACCGTTTTAGCTAGTTACTTCAAAGTTTCATGAAGATAGTCCATTTGGAAATGGAGTTATAAGCGTCCAAAGTTCAGCTAAAGACTTGCAATTTTGAACATATACTCATGTATGCTCCCGAACTATAAAGTGTACAAATTTTCTCGATCCGCCCACTAGGGGCGTGGCAAATCGGAATATGAATGTGCCCGTATACCAGTAATCGTACTAGTGGATGAGCTAGAGAGTTGCAATTTGGAATGTATACTCACGGTGACAACCCAAGTTCAAAAAGGTATGGCGGATATATCAACGCCCATTGGAGGCGTGGCAAATTGAGAAAAACGTATCTTCTACAGTTTTAAAGCTCGAAGGCTGAAATTTCGCATGGGAGCTATAAGAAGATCGATCAAAAAGTTATATGTCTACGCCCATTGGGGGCGTGGCAAATCGGACCTTATATCTCCTACATTTTTGGAGCTAGAAGCTCCAAAATTTTGCAGCATCTTTGGGGGCGTGGCATATTAAAAAATACCTGTAATTTTCGTATTTTTTGAGTGTAAGCAACCAAATTTTGCAGTTATGTTACCCTCGGCTCTTTCTATAAACTGGCCAAAAATTATGCGTCTACGCCCCCACCATAGCTTGGCAAAGAAGTTTGTTGTGGCCAACTGCATAATTCATGCTTAATTGCTAAGATGGCAGAAAACATTTCAACATAATTATAACAATGTTAATGAATTAAAAAAATAAAATGTATATGTTTTGCATTAAAAAACAAAAAGTTTCTAGCGGGATTCGAACCCATGTCCTTTTGATAATAGCATGTAATCGTTAGCTAAACCTAAATAAGTTCACTGATACACAACACACAATACAATCGCAATTCTTAGAATATTATGCAGCCTTTGTATGTATGCATACAAAATCAATTAATTTGCGCGCACGACAGTTTTTTGCTTGCCGAAATATTTCGTATATTAAATGTTTATTAAATAAATAAAGTGCACCTACGGGAACGGAGTATCTCGCAGTTAGTTGCACCTAACTGCAACGTTCTTACTTGTTTTTTGCAGGATTTAGGGTATCTCATAGTCGAGCCGCCTCTAGTCTTTTTACTTGCTTTTTGATTAAAGTATGCAGATTTAGCTTTGATGCAAGTGGCAATTTGATTTTACTGATTTGTCTCAGCTCTTGCTGTTCTATTCCGTTTTATTTAATTTGATTTATGCATTAATATGGCAGCTGTTCCATGCCATTTATTTATGCATAACAATTGAGAGCAACTGAATTTCTATCATAATATATATTTGCGTATGTTATTGTTGCTTACGTATTTTTTCCAATCGCAGGTTGTTGAACTCCATATGTGACCGACCGCCCGAGTGGCTTGAGACCCTCATAGGCTGCCGCTGCTGTAGCTGTTGCTGTTGCTGCTGCTGCTGCTGCTGCTGCTTCCGCAACGCTTTCTTCTTCTGCCTCTACTTCTATTTCTATTTCTTCTTCTTCTGCATGAGTGCTTTATCGCTGTTGCTTTGGCCGCTGTTTATACTCGTGCATATGGTATTAATAATTGTCATAAAATAACGAATGCCTTTTGTATATTCTATATTGTTTTTAATTTGATTTAATCATATAAGTTTAATGTCATTATACTCTGTTCCCAAAGGGAAAAAGAGTATATTGACTTTGTGTAATGTCCGTCTTGCTGTCCGTCCGTCTGTCCGTATGAAAGCAATATTTTTCGGCGCTAGTAGAGCTAGAGACTTAAAATTTCCGAATTATAAAACATAAAAATTTTCCCGATCCACTAAGGGCGTGGCAAATTGGAATATGCATGTGCCCGTATGCCAATAAGCGTACTAATTTATGAGCTAGAGAGTTGCAATTTGGAATGTATACTCGCGGTGACTACCCAAGATCAATAAGCTATGGTAGATATATCTACGCCCACAGGGGGCGTGAGAAACAGCAAAAGTTTATATCTCCTACATTTTTGGAGCTAGAAGCTTCAAAATTGGATGGTTCAGTTACTAATGGCCTCCTCCTCTATCGATGACCCAAAAATAAATTTTTCGCCTCTTTGGAGGCGTAGCATATCGAAAAATACCCTGTAGTTCGCATTTCGCATTTTGTGGGTGTAAGCAACCAAATTTTGCAGTTATGTTACCCTCGGCTCTTTCTAAAAACTGGCTTACAAACTTCATGCTTACAAACAGCTTAGTAGTAATTGCTAAGATGGCAGAAAGCATTTTAACATAATTATAACAATATTTTATATATTTATATTATATTTATATTTAAAAATAAAATTTTCTAAGTTTTCGATTGAAAAACAAAAAGAGTCCAGCGTGATTTGAACCCAGGTCATTTTATAGCATGTAATCGTTAGCTAAACCTAAATAAGTTCACTGCTACACAACACACAATTCAATCGCAATTCTTAGAATTTTATAGCATGCAGCCTTTGTATGTATGCATAGAAAATCAATTAATTTGCGCACATAACAGTTTGTTGCCGAAATATTTTGTTTATTAAATAAATAAAATGTACCTACGGGAACAGAGTATCTCGCAGTTAGTTGCGCCTAGCTGCAACGTTCTTACTTGTTTTATTTATACATATATGTATATACCATATAATGACATATACATGACACATACATGAATACTTGTATCTAAGTTAAGTAGTACGAGTTTATTTTTATTTCTTTTTTTATAACTCATCCCATTTATTAATTATCGCTAAAAACCGAAAATTCGTTTACTTTTTCAAGCATAGCTTCTACACCGTTTTAGCTATTGACTTATAATTTGTATATTTAGATAGATATTATGGATACGCAGATTTTTAAATTTTCCGATTTTTGATGTCACGCCCTCTTCGCCAACATTTGAAAAAATAGTATTTGAAATACTAGAAACTTGTAATTTGGCAAATAGACTAATATGAATACAATTAATATATTCTGAAAGTTTCATGAAGATAGTCCATCGAAATGGAGTTATAAGCATTCAAAGTATAGCCCAACTCACCCTCAAACCACGGCAGCAACTGCGCAGTTAGCAGAGCGCATAATATATACGTACGAAGAAGAGTATTAATTTTTGTGCAGGGTTTAGGGTATCTCGTAGTCGAGCCGTCTCGACTAGAGCCTTCTTACTTATTGCATGTAGAATTTGTTACGCATGCAGAAACGATTCGAATAATTCTTGGAATATTATTCGTTCGAAGATGGATTCAGGGGATCTCGTAGTCGAGCAGTTTCGACTGGAGCTTTCTTACTTGTTTTGTTTATACATATGTATATAGTTTTATATAGTTTTATACTCTGAACCCATTGAAAAGGGGAAATCAGGGTATAATTGTTTTGTAAAAAGTTGATATAGCCATCCATGTCCGTTTGTCCGTCCCTCCGTCCGTCCGTCTGTCTCTCCGTATGTTTGAACGCGTCAATTTCCGAAGATACAAGAGCTAGGGACTTCATTGCTTTTTGTGTGAGGTCCGTATATTGTGCGCGCAGTACGAGTTGGTTTCAGAAATTCGATACCTCTTATATTTCCAGAGTTATCGATATAACAATTTATCGAGAATCAGTTATCAAATTATATTTCCTTCATCTTTAGGTTTAGAGTCTCCAAGTCCTCTACATATATATAGATATTAATTTAATACAATTTCGGTTTTTGTCAGATTTTGGATTCTGGTCACCAATTCACCCCCACACCCCCAAATGTGTAAAAAATGTATTGATATATTGATATATTATTCGTTCGAAGAGGGGTTCAGGGGATTTCATAGTCGAGCAGTCTCGATTACAGCTTTCTTACTTATTTTACCTTGATTCGCTCGCGCAACTAAAGTTAAGCTCATCTCTGCTCTTAGAGCTCGCTGTTAAGGCTCTAGTTGTTGTTTCTGCTGCTGCTGCTGTTATTTTTAACAGTGACAGCGGTAGCAACACCATCGCCATTGCCCAATGTCTTTTTTCCGCTTCTTTTGGCTGTTAATACTGCTGTTGTTCCTGTGGGTGCTTATTTTTTACAGCGGCACCATTGTCTTGTGTCTGATTTCCGCTGCAGCAGCTGTTGCTGTTGTTGTTGTCGTTTGGCATCTCTTATACACTGTGTCGTGTTCAAGTCCTCGTTGCAATATTTTTCAATTGCATTTTGTTTGTGATTACTTTGGGGTCATCCACAAAACGTTGAGACAAACACGCGTTCCCACCATTTTCCCCATGGCATCTTCTTTATCATGTGCTTGTGCATACATGTGTGTGGGCCTGTGTGTATGTATGTACATATGTGTAACGCCTTCCAAATGCCTTTGGGGCGGGCTTTCAAAAAATTGTTGCAAAAAGCGTTGTTAAAACCGAGTTGAAAGAACTATAATAGAGCGTTGATAATATCGCCGGACAGGCCTTGCTGGTTGTCATTGTTGTTGTTGCTAAGGTTTTTACTCTGTCTTTTTGATTGGTTTGACCGATTTACATTGTGAAAAGAAATGGGTTTTTTTTTTATTTTTTCTCATTTGCTGCTCGTCTAACTTCAAATACATATATACATTCATCTGTTTGAATGTATATATGTATGAGCATGTGTGTGCATATAGAAAAGAGCTTTTATTTTTGCCTTTCGCCCTACATTTGGTCTGTCCGGCGAGCATTCAGTGTGTCTATTTTTTGCCAAGTAAGAAGGCTCTAGTCAAGATGGCTCGACTACGAGATACCCTGAACCCTGAAAAAAAATTAATATTCTTCTTTATTTGCCAAATTGCAAGTAGTGCTTGAAAAGCGTAAAAAAAGCAAACGAATTTTCTATTTTTATCGATAATTAAGAAATGGGATGAGTTATAAAAAAAACACACAATAAACTCGTACTGCGTAACTAAGATACGAATATTCATGTAAAATTTCAGCTCTCTAGCTTTTGTAGATTCCGAAATGTTGACGTTCATACGGAGGGATGGACGGGCGGACAGACGGACAGTCCTAAATCAATTTATTTTTTTGTGCTCTCTCTCTCTCTCTCTCTCTCTCTCTCTCTCTCTCTCTCTCTCTCTCTCTCTCTCTCTATTCCCCTCTCTTAAAGCGAATTCCTGCAAATACATATGTGTATGTTTATATATGTGTGTGTGTATTTGCAGTGTAAGCAGATTTAGACCAGGTCGAGAAAACCGTGCTTTCCTGGTCACGTTTTAGCGCAGCAGCCACATTTTGGCCATAAAATGTCAAATCATCGTGTGTGTACTTCCAGTAGCCACCACAATTGCGCAACAGCGCCAGTTTGAACTAATCCCATTCGGATCACTTTCTATGTGGGGCTGCTGCAAAGAGGATGCTCAGCCGGTGTTGTCTTTGTTGGTCGAACTTGTTTTTGGGGCTTCAGTTCCAGGGCCAAAAAGCAGACATAAATTTTGTGATTTCTTTTTAATGCGGATTTCCGGTTATACGCACATGTACATACATACATTAATATGCGCATGTATGTAAATATTAAGTTTCTTAAATATATGTAAAAATATACTATATGAATACATATATTCACGCTGGCTTCTGCAACAATAAAAAACAAGTAAGAACGTCGCAGTTAGGCGCAACTAACTGCGAGATACTCTGTTCCCGTAGGTACATTTTATTTATTTAATAAACATTTAATAAACAAAATATTTCGGCAACAAACTGTTATGTGCGCAAATTAATTGATTTTCTATGCATACATACAAAGGCTGCATGCTATAAAATTCTAAGAATTGCGATTGAATTGTGTGTTGTGTAGCAGTGAACTTATTTAGGTTTAGCTAACGATTACATGCTATTGTAAAATGACCTGGGTTCAAATCACGCTGGAAACTTTTTGTTTTTCAATCGAAAACTTATAAATTTTATTTTTAAAATTCATTAATATTGTTATAATTATGTTAAAATGCATTCTGCCATCTTAGCAATTACTACTAAGCTGTTTGTAATGTTTTATGCGGGTTTTATGTTTAATACATGAAGTTTGTAAGCCAGTTTTTAGAAAGAGCCGAGGGTAACATAACTGCAAAATTTGGTTGCTTACACTCACAAAATGCGAAATGCGAACTACAGGAAATTTTTCGATATGCTACGCCTCCAAAGAGGCAGAAAATTTATTTTTGGGTCATCGATAGAGGAAGACGCCATTAGTAACTGAACCATCCAATTTTGAAGCTTCTAGCTCCAAAAATGTATGAGATATAAATTTTTGCGGTTTACCACGCCCCCTGTGGACGTAGATATATCTACCATAGCTTATTGATCTTGGGTAGTCACCGCGAGTATACATTCCAAATTTAAACTCTCTAGCTCATCAACTAGTACGATTACTGGCATACGGGCACATGCATATTCTGAATTGCCACGCCCCTAGCGGGCGGATCGGGAAAATTTTTACACATTATAATTCGGGAGCATACATGAGTATATGTTCAAAATTTCAAATCTCTAGCTCTAATAGCGCCGAAAGATTTTGCTTTCATACGGACAGACGGACGGACAGCAAGACGGACATTGTACAAAGTCAATATACTCCTTTTCCCTTTGGGAACGGTGTATAAATAATCATTAAAAAGAAAGTTTTTAACTTGATATATGAATGCATGCGGCAGCAGCAGCAGAGGCAGTGGCGGAAGAGACAGCAACAGTGGCGACGCGTGATGCCGCAGCTTTGGTCTAGTGTCAATGTCGTGCCCTCCCCTTTGTGCGCTTTTAACTGGTGCTTTGTTTAAATAATCGATGCGACCATAAGAAAGCGTAATAATAATAAAAATAAGTAAGGCTCTAGTCGAGATGGCTCGACTACGAGATACCCTGAACCCTGAAAAAAAATTTATTTTCTTCTTCTTTAGCAAGCGCTCTGCTAACCGCGCAGTTGTTGTCGTGGCTTGGGGGTGGGTTGGGCTGAACTTTGAACGCTTATAACTCTATTTCTAGATGGGCTATCTTCATGAAACTTTGAGAATATATTAATAGCATTAAAATTTGTCCATTTGCCAAATTACCAGTCTCTAGTATTTGAAATACGTTTTTTTTTTTTCAAATTGGGTGCGAAGGGGGCGTGGCATCCAAAATCTGAATTACAAAATCTGCGTATCCATAATATCTATCTAAATATATAAAGTTGAAGTGTCTAGCTAAAACGGTGTAGAAGTTATGCTCGAAAAACGTAAACGAATCTTCGATTTTTTATCGATAATTAAGTAATGGGATGAGTTATCAAAAAAACAAAATAAACTCGTACTGCGTAACTAAGATACGAGTATTCATGCAAAATTCTGTAGCTTTTGTAGTTTTCGAAATCTCGACGTTCATACGGATGGACGGACAGACGGACGGACAGACGGACAGGGCTATATCAACTTATTTTTTTGTGCTGATCAAGAATATATATACTTTATGGGGTCTGCGACGTCTCCTTCTGCCTGTTACATACATTTTCCCAAAACCATTATACCCTGAATTCCCATTTTCAATGGGTTCAGGGTATAAAAATCATGCGTAAATGGTAGAAAACAAATTCGAATCACCGCAGCGAGCCAGACCAGACCAGACAAAAAAAAAAACAACAACAACAACAACAACAACAACAGCAACAACAAAAGTCAGCTGCTACAGACGAGTGAAATTTTTCTCTGGCGAAATTTCTTAACACTTTCATAAGAAGTCATAAAATAAAGCCAAAGAGTGAGAGAGAGAGAGGGGGAGAGAGCTTCATAAATTAAATTAAGCACAAAAGCTGCTCAGCGAGCCGTGCTCTTTAGTTTTGACTTGTCAAATGTGCATATGAGCTCTTATTTTGCTTTAATGCGAATTTCATTTGTGTGAGTGTTAAGAAGTGAGAAAAGAATAAGTACTGCAGCAGTTTATCCAATAACAGCTTGCTGTTAGCTAACAGTTGCATTGTTGATCCTTAGCTTTTGTTAACTTTTCTCTTTCTCTCTCATATACGCTACGCTGTTGGCTGACATTGAACTGTGTCAGTGGCAGCAGCAGCAGCAGTAACAACAACAGCAGCGTGTAATGGGGCGGGCTGCTGCGTCGGCGCGCGCTCTTTTGCTGTGCTGGGGTTCTGCTGCTGCGCAGTGCGCTCTGTTTGCGTTGGCTCTGTCCGTACGCTGCGTTGTTAGCTCTGGCTGTCATCTGCTTGCTGACTGCTGCCTGCTACTTGTTGCCCGTTCCATTGTTTGTTGCTGCTTGCTGGTGGACAACTTTGGTGCTGTCAGTCGCTGGCCACATCAGTCGTCGTCTTCGTCGCGGCCGCGTCGCGTTGTTCATCTTGTCTCTTTGCTGTTACAAAACGCGCAGCGTGCGTTTGTTTTAATTTTTTTCTTCCTTTTTCTCTTGTGATGCACTACTGGATGGAAAAAACTGCCAGGCGATAAATATTAATCAACATTTACTGTGCATTTATGGTTAATCAATAATTTGCTTGTGTTTATTGGCATTGATAACTGTGATTCGATATGGCTTCATGTGAAAAGTGTGCAATAAATGAATTCGCGTTCAGCAAAATGCCTCAATCGCAGCAGAGCAAGGATAGGCAAGCAGCAGACTGCTATTATGCCTACGCGAAAGAGAGCAGCAGCTGCCATCTTCGTCTCTTTGTGTGCATAGCCAAGGTGCCCAATCCAACTTTTTTTTCTATTTCTAACTAACTATGCTTAAAATGCAAAATTGAATATTTTTGTTCTTTTCGCTCTTACTTTCTATCTCCTTATTTCGTTAACTTAAATTACTGTGTTCTTAGATTGAAGTGCTTTAGCTAATTCATGTTGTTCTTTAGTCAATTAAAAATAAAAGCTTTGTTTTTGTAGGACATTACGTTTTATTCTTCGCTGGTAGCCTGCCTGAGGACAGGATATTAAACTCTTTTTGCTTTGCCTAACTTCCTGCCCTTACACTCTCGTGCCTCGTGCTGCTGTTGCTGGTGTTCGTCAGTGCTTGCTCCCATCACTTGAAGTTGCAGTTGCCAGGCATGATTCTGTTTCTAGTGTTTTTGTTGGTTTTTATACTCTGTTCCCAAAGGGAAAAAGAGTATATTGACTTTGTGCAATGTCCGTCTTGCTGTCCGTATGAACGCAATATTTTTCGGCGCTATTAGAGCTAGAGACTTGAAATTTTGAACATATACTCATGTAAGCTCCCGAATTTTAAAGTTTAAAAATTTTCCAGATCTGCCCACTAGGGGCGTGGCAATTCGGAATATGCATGTGCCTGTATGCCAGTAATCGTACTAGTTGATGAGCTAGAGAGCTGCAATTTGGAATGTATACTCGCGGTGACAACCCAAGTTCAAAAAGTTATGGCGGATATATCGCACATTGGGGGCGTGGCAAATCTGGAAAACGTATCTTCTGCAGCTTTAAAGCTAGAATGCTGAAATGTCGCATGTGAGCTAAGGTTATGATTCTTTGAAGATCGATCAAAAAGTTATATGTCTACGCCCATTGGGAGCGTGTTGACACTAGAGACTTGAAATTTTGCATGTATACTCGGGTTAACTACCCAAAATCAAAAGACTATGGTAGATATATCTACGTCCACAGGGGGCGTGGCAAACCGCAAAAGTTTATATCTCTATTTTTGGAGCTAGAAGCACAAAAATTGGATGGTTCAGTTACTATCAGTTACTATCCTCTATCGATTACCAAAAAATAAATATTCAGCCTCTGGGAGCGTTGCATATCGAAAAATACCCTGTAATTTTCGCATTTTTGCAGTCTAAGCAGCCAAATTTTGCAGTTATGGTAACCTCGGCGCTTTCTAAGAACTGGCCAAAAATTATGCGTCTACGGCCCCTGGAGGCGTGGCAAATCGGCAAAGAAGTTTGTTGTGGCCAACTGCATAATTCATGCTTACAAATAGCTTAGTAGTAATTGCTAAGCATGTAACATAATTATAACACAATTATAAAAATATTAAAAAATTAAAAAAATAAAATGTATAAGTTTTTGATTAAAAAACAAATTTCCAGTGGGATTTGAACCCAGGTCAATTTAAAATAACATGTAACCGTTAGCTAAACCTGAATAAGATCACTGTTACACAACACACAATTTAATCGCAATTCTTATAATATTATAGCATGCAGCCTTTGTATGTATGCATAGAAAATCAATTAATTTACGCGCACAACAGTTTGTTGCTTGCAATGTATGTTTGCTAATTGCCGAAATATTTCGTTTATTAAATGTTTATTAAATAAATAAAATGCAACTACGGGAACAGAGTATCTCTGAGTTAGTTGCGCCTAACTGCGACGTTCTTACTTGTTTTATTCCCTGAACCCATTGAAAATGGGAAATCAGGGTATAATGGTTTTGTTAAAAGTATGTAACAGGCAGAAGGCGGCGTGGATTTTTGATTTTTGTCCCCAATTCACCCCCACACCCCCAAATGTGTAAAAAATGTATTTCAAATACTATAGACATACAGTTTTGTTTGTCATATAGATATGAATGTCATAACCATAATCTGAACTTTTGATTACGAATGTCCATCTAGAAACAGAATTATTAATCAAAGAAGTTCTCGCAACGCAACCCAACGTGGCAGAGCAAGCGAGGCAGCGCGTCAGCAATGTATGCAGTGTATTCACACATACATGCGTACAAGCGTAGATCAGCGTGTGTGTACATGTATACTTTGTTACGCGTGCAGAAAGGAATCGAATAATTCTTGGAATATTATTCGTTTGAAGAGGGGTTCAGGGGATTTCATAGCGCGCAGTCTCGACTACAGCTTTCTTACTTGTTATACCCATTGAAAATGTGAATTCAGGGTATAATGGTTTTGTGAAAATGTATGTAACAGACAAAATGAGACGTCGCAGACCCCATTAAGTATATATATTCTTGATCAGCACAAAAAAAAAAAAAAAAGTTGATATTGCCCTGTCCGTCTGTCCGTCCGTATGAACGTCGAGATTTCGGAAACTACAAAAGCTAGAGAGCTGAAATTTTACATGAACACTCGTATCTCATCCCATTTCTTAATTATTGAAAAATAAATTTTCAAGCATAACTTCTATACCGTTTTAACCAGACACTTCAACTATATATAGTTTGATAATATATTCTGAAAGTTTAATGAAGATAGTCCATATAGAAATGGAGTTATAAGCGTTCAAAGTACAGCCCATCCCACCCCCAACCGTCGGCAGCAACTGCGCGGTTAGCAGAGCGCGCGCTTATACGTGCGTAAAGAAGAAGAATATTAATTTTTTTGCAGGATTCAGGGTATCTCGTAGTCGAGCCGTCTCGACTAGAGCCTTCTTACTTGTTTTATTTTATTTTGTTTTATTTTTTTCGCTAGCTGTTGCTGCGCTATTTATAGGCGCGCTTCACTACTTTTTGTTGGCTTTGCCTTTTGCCTTTGCGTTTACCTTTAGCTTTGCGTGTATATTCTTTACTGTTGAGCTTAGCTTGACTGAGCTGTCAGATGCAAACCTGACGCTGACTTTCAGTTTGATTTCCAGTTACCGCTGCTACCTTTATCTATACTTCTTTATAATGATGTTCATGCGTATATACATGAATATTTATAAATGTGGGTATGTAGGTATGTATGTGTGTGTGTGTTAAGAAATGGCAGAGTGACGCCCAGAGACTTAATAGCTCAATGCTTCGGAAAGCTGCGTTTCTGCTTGGAAGCAAGTTTATTTATATGGATACATACATACATATGTACAGTGGCGAGCAAAAGTGAGTGAATGTTTGCAAATTTTGACTTTGACGATGTATAAAAAAAAAACTATACAAGCAAATCAAGAATTTTTTTTTTTTTTTTTTATTTATTATACTATTCTTAATAAATAAAACAAAACTTCAAAGAAAAATGAGATCAATTCAAAGAGTTAGAAAGAAAAACCCAAAAAAACTCGCATAAACTCAATTTTGCACGTTTTATTATTTGCATCTATCTTCGCACTTCTACTTGTTTCCTTAGACGAAATCATTCAGATTTTCCGTTACTTTCATTATTTTCATATTTTTCTTATTCGTAGAATGAGCATGAAGATTTACCGTTATCTTAGTTCTTTTAATTTTCTTATTCATAAAGCAATTTGACACGTGTTTATTGCAAATAAAGTCGCACTTTTTCCTTTTGTAGCACATTAAATATTAATTGTTACAAATTGTTTAAATATGAGAAAAATTTCAACTGAAATTGAAAATAGTGTTGTGTGCCTGACCGAGAAGGGTTTTTCTTCACGTCGAAAAGCTTGGTATCAGTCAATCCGCAGTGATCGCAGCTCAAAAAAGACGAAATGTGACACCCAAATATCAAGTCAGAGGTCGCAAAAAATTGTTAACGGACTCAGATGCTCGAGTAATAATATTGGAAATGAGGAGAAATAGGTTGCCAACACCAAAGGGGGCTTCTGTAGCAATTGAAAAAAATGTTAGCGAATGGACTGCTAGAAGAGCCCTTTGAAAAATCGGATGTGCCTCATCCGTTATGAAAAACAAACCTGCTTTATCTGAAAAAAAAATGTAAAAGCTCGATTGAAATTTGCAAAAAATATTCAAAAGCTGGACCAACGATTGGAAACGAGTTATTTGGTCGGATGAATCAAAATTTAATCGTTATCAATCAGATGGAAAGCTTTACTGCTGGCGTAGACCTGGGGAGCGAATTCAAAGCCACCATGTAAAGCAAACTGTCAAGTATGGCGGCGGAAGCATTATGGTTTGGGGATGTTTTACTTGATGGAACGTTGGTCGTCTGCATTTAATTGAGGGCATAATGCGCAAAGAGAATTACCTAAGTATTTTGCAAACTCATCTTCCCAATTTTATTGAGATATGCGCGTATCCCGAGAAAGAAATAGTTTTTCAACAAGATGGGGATCCAAAACATTCCGCGAAAATTGTGAAGGAATGGATTGGAAAGCAAAATTTTAAGCTAATGGAATGGCCAGCACAGAGTCCCGACCTTAATCCAATAGAAAATCTATGGTCCATTGTGAAAAGGCGTCTAGGACAGTACGACGCAGCACCAACGAGCATGGCCATGCTCTGGGAACGGATAGAAACCGAGTGGAGACAAATTCCGAAGGAAATTATACAAAATTTGGTAGAGAGCATGCCAAAACGTATAAAAAAAGTTTTTACTAATAAGTGTCTATGGACCAAATATTAAAAATTCGTTATTTTATTAATATTTTTTAAACGTGCAAAATTGAGTTTATGCGAGTTTTTTTTGGGTTTTTCTTTCTAACTCTTTGAATTTATCTCATTTTTCTTTGAAGTTTTGTTTTATTTATTAAAAATAGTATAATAAATAAAAAATAAAAAAAAATTCTTGATTTGCTTGTATAGTTTTTTTTTTATACATCGTCAAAGTCAAAATTTGCAAACATTCACTCACTTTTGCTCGCTACTGTATGTAGAAATGCAAATACAAATGTACACACATCCATACATACATACATATGTATATCTTCATCTGAATACATTGTTCACTCGCTGTGAATATGCAAGTGTATTTGTTTAATAATATATATATATATATATATATATATATATATATATGTATACAGATGTCGGAGAGACATTATTAAAGTTGTCTTTAGCTGTTGTTGAAATGTAAACAAAGCTTCGGCAGCTAACTGTTCATTTGTGAAGAAGATATTAAAGTCGTTGACTATGAAAATCTAAGACAATATGGTTTTTGAGCGACACTGAGTAATTACACAGGTCGCCATGATTTAGTAACTATGAATTAGAATAAACATATTCGAAGATAAAAAAAAATATTTGTATAACCTAGTAAGATAAGACAATTCTAGTTATAGAGAAACTTACCAGGTCAGAAAAGGTCGAACAAATATAATAGTCGATTATATTTTTTCGATCTTTTCGGTTTTTTTATTGAAATGGCGTGAAATTCTGGTAGTCCACGTTGTTTTTCTAGAATTATTAGACCGGCCAATTCGCACTTATTTTATATTGACAAAAATAACCATCGATATGAAAAAAGGAACTGCATATCGATGTTTATATCGAGTCTGCACTACAAAAATATCTCAAAAGGAGAAGAAAAAGTTCAATGACACTCAATCACAACTTTTGTGAACCAATCGATACATCAAAGCTTCTGAGAGGTTTATCGTATTCTGAGAGCATAGAAAAAATAATTCAATTTGACATTTCTTAACCATGTCTTTGTCGAAGTCAGCAAAATGCGAAATATATGGGAATTCGGATTTTCCGTTTTTGTGCAAGCCGTGCTTGGGCGAAAATAAACACATGACTTTTGACCGCGGCGGCAATGTATGTTATTTCTGCTCGCGCTTCTTCACCATTTTCCGCTGGTCTGATGGCCACATAAGGCGTTTCAAGAACACGGGAATATGCCAGGAGTGCGCCCGCTCGAAGAGCTTGTGTCAGTCGTGCATGCTGCACCTGCAGCCCGGCGACGCAGCGCCTCCTCCGCAGATTGGAGCTAACGCCCATAGATCGCCCTTCTACATGCGGAAGTGGAGATCGTACAGGCGCGGCACTGAGCGTCCCTATTACTATGAGGCCCCCATCAATCAAGATGTCAACAAGGACCTTAGCCACGATGATCGAGCTGCCGGACTTACACCCAAGCTGGATGCATCTGAGGGTAAAGCTATTTCCACCTTGTACGTGAGCAACCTGGCCGAGCAGACCAGCAAAGAGGAGCTGCGCAGTGTGTTCGGTCAGTATGGCGAGATTCGTTCCGTCATAATGATGCCGAAGAAGACGTGTGTTTATATACGTTTCGTTGACCGCAGCGCCGCCGAACTGGCCATTGAGCGCACCTTCAACAAGCTGACTTTGAAGGGCCGAAAGATCAACATTAACTGGGCCCACTCGCAGGAAAAGCTGTCTCCGCTGACCACTAGCATCGATCAACGCTCTATTTCTACCGATAAGCCGACTGAACTTCCCAATTCTGACCAAGACACAGTCAATATAAAGTCGGTCGATAAGAAGCCTGAATCCGGCTAATTTCTAAAAGCTTCACGCTCCGAGATAATTCTTGTTGCCAATCCAAACCACTCAACAATTTTTGTCAACACTCCAAGAGAAACTCCAACAATTATTAACTGAATAAATAAACAACAAATCTATTGGATTTTGATGCCAATCGTAAGTCAATGATTTGAATTGACGGTAAATGGATTTAGGGTTGAGTCGACTTTTGTACATGATCACTTCTTTAAGACTTTCTGATAGGACTATAGTACAATGCTGGAGAGCTGGTAGTCTATTTTGCCAAGTAGATCTTTAGTTCTTTCCTCATTAATAAATGTTGCAGTATCGAATTGAAAACTGAAACTATTTGACGGATTTCCGAAATGAAAAAAAGCCTTAACGGCACAAGATGAAGGCTAAATAGAAAGGTTAAAAGGCTAACAACTATAACAATATTAGCTCTTATCCTATTTTCTAATTATCATAATATGCTGACCATCTGAGCTAAGTCAGGTGTCGTTTCATATCTTCCCAAAGAAATATATTAAGATAGACTTTGGATCTGTAAATACTTCTGTATCTCATCATAAACAAGTAAGAAGGCTCTAGTCGAGACGGCTCGACTACGAGATACCCTGGACCCTGCAAAAAAAATTAATATTCTTCTTTACGCACGTATAAGCGCGCGCTCTGCTAACCGCGCAGTTGCTGCCGACGGTTGGGGGTGGGATGGGCTGTACTTTGAACGCTTATAACTCCATTTCTAGATGGACTATCTTTTATCTTTTAATTACTAGAAATCTCCAGTTTATTGAAAAACAGGGTATCTATGTAGCTAGTCACCGACATAAATTCTTAATCGTTTGCTGTGTGTATTGCGGTGTACAGTTATAAAATGTTTGCTTCTGGTTGGTTTTCTTCTGGTGTGTTCTTACTTTGCATGCGCTGTTATTTATGTCCTGAAAAATCTGAAAAAGCTGGAAAAGCGTTTCACTTGTTGCTCTATTAACTTGGCGCGTACAGCTCAGCTAATGGCCAATAATTTCGGTCATGGCACAAGCACGTTGCGCGCACTTGCACATGCACACACACACGCACACACACACGCACACACACACGCACACACACACGCAGACACACACGCACACACACACGCACACACACACGCACACACACACGCACACATACACGCACACACACACACACACACACACACACACACACACACACACACACACACACACACACACACACACACAAACACACACACAAACACACACACACACGCGTGTGTACATATCTTTCCTCTCACTTTCTCAAACTCTATGGCTAGGAAGTGTATTATATATTCAGTGTTACCCTCAGCTTCAGTTTGGCTTTAAGTCATACATATGTATATGTATATACATATATGCATTATTGTTTTAACTGCTATGCCCACCGTTGAGGCTGTGGCCGTGTTGATAATTCGTGGAAACAATATGCAATCACACAAAACGACGATCCACAAAAAAAGAAGAAGAGTTAAAGAAGGTGACGCACTCACTAACCATTTTAATGAACAGTTTCTACACTGGGGAAAAAGGGGTATAACTTGTTTCTCAATTTGCAGGGTATGCGCAATTCGTTGCAATTTTATGCTGTACTCGTGATTTCGCTTGAAGAGTTACGTAAGATTCTTATAAGTCAGCAGTTTTATTTTAAACTGCTATTTATCACACATAATACGTGGAAAGACATTTCATCAGGCCGAGAGATACGTTCTTAACTTTTTGCCCCAGACCTCATGTTCGTGTCTGTGCCGTTCTCAATGAAACTTGGACACGTAAGATGCACACGTACACTGACTGCATCGGTACAAAAATAATCAGGTTATATGTATTTATTTTAATTTGTTATCGAATGGATATAAATGTATATACATATATAAGTTAATATATATGCAGGTAAAAGTATAAATTGAATGAAACGCAAAAAAATATACTCCTAAAACGGTTTTCAGCAAACTACATAATATTATATATTATATTTTCTATTTATCGATAACAAATTGAAAAATAAAAATTTCTCAAAAAAATTTCATTTTCTTGGAATATATGTAAATGTAAATGTAAATACATATTTCCCATAACAAGTTTGTTATATATGTATATCAATATATATAAAACTGTTATTCCTATGTTATAAGATATGATATATATGTATATTTCTCAAATAGAATTTCTAGCTTTTTGTCGTACCAAAATTTATGTTCATTTATTTATCTATTATTTGTGTGTTTTTAAACTTTGTGGATAATTTCTCTCAGTGCACTGCTGAAGCTGATATCGCATTTGATGACAGCATTTGTGTGCTTTCGCCTCCTGCGATGTCGACGCGTCCGTCCATTGCTGCAGCAGCGGCAGCAGCAGCAGCAGCCAAGCCGCTGGCAGCGGCGGTGACATATGAGCATTAAAAACGGGATGACTCAAATTGTTGGCATGCTAGGGCTGCGACTTCGACGTCGACGTCGTCACTTTTGACCAGTTCAGGCGGCGCATGCGTTGTTAGTATTGCTTCTCGGAATTGTACCTGTCCCCAGCGATCGAATGTCCCCAGCCTTTGAAACGTTTCTGTCTCTTCGGCTCGTTTTTCTTGGCTTCGGGTCTGCAGCCGAACTCCGCACCCTGCCCCACACCTATCGACCAATAGCAATGCAGTTCAATAAAGTTCGTTAACATGGTGCGACTCTGCTCCGGTTCGCCAGTAGAAACTAGTCATCAAAGCAGCGTCGCATCGTCGTCGTTCTCGTTGTCGTTGTTGTTGTTGTTGACTGCGAATGCGACAGCGACGTTAACAGCTTCGAGCGTTTGCTGCTATCAGCAGTTGCCTTTGTGTTGCTGTTGTTGCTGTCGTTGTTCCCTTTGTTGTTATTGTTTTCTGTGGTTTTGCTGTGCGCGTTTCGCTTGTTTAATTCGCTGCGAAGAGCGCGCGCGCTGCGTTTTCAGTAATGAAAGAAACTTCGAAAGCGTCGTGTCGCGAATTCCAGTGTCGCCGTGTCTGAGCCAGTTGCATATTATACCGTTGCATATATAGTACCCGTATACCTAAAGATATATAGACCAATACATACATATATATATATATATATATATATATATATATATATATATATATATATATATATATATATATATATATATATATACATACATATACATGCATACTGTGCCATTTTTTTGTTCTTGTGTGTGGTAAAAGCTTTGTAGAATGGTGCATCTCTATCAGCGTCGTCGCAATCGCGAACAGGTGGGTGGCGTCAGCGATTAGATCACACACACCTTCATCTTCGCCTCCGCCTGCGCAGGCATTAGTCTATACATGTGTTATACGGCATGAAGCAAATCGAATCGAATTAGCCGTCGTCGCCAACGTGTAACGCATGTCAAGTATCTAATTAGCAAGCAGCAGCAGCCCGAACGCATGAATGAACACAGCGGAGAAGAGAAGCGAGAGCGCACAACACAAATAGAAATAGAAAACGGGAATGGGGGAAAGGGAATGGGAATGGGAATGGGAATGGGAATGGGAATGGGAATGGGAATGAGAAGTGGAAGTGGAAGTGACGACAGTGGCAAAACTGAAACTGGAACGAGTGTCTGAGCGAGTGAGATAGATACAGCGACAGCGATAGAGAAAATATTGAAACCTTGATAGACTGAATGAGCTTCAGAATTCAATTTACCTCCACTCGAATTGGATGCAAGTTCCGAGAATTGATTGCCCATTGAAGCGAACTAAGAAATATCCAATTGGAATCGCATTAGCATACAAGCCTTTTCGTTTTCCCCCACTTCGGCATTCCCTTTCACATTTGTGGTACTCGAGGCGATTCGCAGAAATCTATGCGGGTTTTGCGTATATGAAATTTTTAGAAAATCTAGACAGCTGCTCGTTAATTTTTCTTCTTTTTTTTTACTCTTATTTATCATAGAGCTTTCAACGTGTATGTAGGTAGGTAAATATACCAATACCTACATCTATATCTGCTATAAAAGTTTATCGCTTGGCTGTCCTATAAGTTCGAGCTCTTGTATGTGTCAGTGTGGGCAGTGGCATGGGCAATTCCAGAGATTGATAAGTAAAGAGCCATAGAATTGAGTGTGTGCCAAGATTAAGTAAAATCAATAAACGGAAAGCAAGCAAACATATACGAAACTCTATCAATAGCAATTATCTTTACTCGGAAACAGAGAATAATTCAGATAAATCTACATACATTTTAATGACACAGATACATATATACATACATTATAATGACACAGATACATATATACATACACACATATGTACATACATACATATGTGTGTATTATACTTATGATTGCGCTGCGACTCTCAATTGTTTCTCTGTAAATCCACACTTATTCTTCATTATTATTTTCATTGATAACAGATACTAAGTAAGCTCTTGATATCGCCTGATCAAAGTCCTGTCATAAATGCATTTCATAAATTTGTAATTGAATATATACAAAATAAATATGTACATATGTTTGTATGTATGTGTATGATATGTATATACATATCGATACTTCCGGTGTTATTTTATAACAATGGGCAGACCATATGATGCATAGGTCTATATGTAGAGTAAGTTGACTGCATCTAGCCTTAAACTGTTGCAAGTATGGGATTAGGTATAGATGTGTCTGATCCAGCAAAGTATATATATTTTTGATCAGGATAAGCAATCAAATCGATACAACTATCGGGATACTATAAACAACAAAAGCTAGATATTTGAACATAATCTTGCCAACAGATTTTTATGTTCATTTATAACTTTTTATTTTATAATGATTAATGCTCAATCATAAATATCAATCATAAATCATTTTAGATGCATGATATATTTTGTCATTTATCTTAGACTTGTTTTTTATAAGAATGAATTTCTTTCATTCCCCTATCAGAGTTCAGGTATCCCGTAGTCGATCCCTCCCCAAAAAACGACCTGTTACTAGTTTATGTTTAAAATCGGGAGTTCTCTGTGGCAGCGAACATACATCTGTATGAAGCTTTGAAGCTCAGACGTTATCGTCGTATCTCTAAGTAAAGCTAGCTTGTGGGGATTTTGCGTATCTACAAACATATTGCCTGAAGAGTTTTTAGGCAAATGTATTTCTATTGCAAATTGTGACTAATGGCATCATTTCTCAGCCAGAGTCAATCAGTCAATCATTCAAAGCTGTTTATTAGGAAAGTAATGTCGCCATTAACATCAATTGGACACAGTCTAAAATCATTTAATATGAATGTCTCAATTTAGGTAAATTATAATTACTAATGTCTGCTCAAGAGTGGCATATATAATAGATTGCTGTGGAACCATATAGTTGTCTATATCATATGATATATACATATATATATATATATATATATATATATATATATATATATATATATATATATATATATATATATATATATATATATATATATATATATATATATATATATATATATATATATATATATATATATATATATATAATATATATATATATAATTCTAAATGTTTTTCTCTTTCTATATAAGTAAAGTCTATATTAAGAAGTATTTGTCTCTTAACTGTTTCTCTTATTATTCTCACGACGCACACAACACTTACATCCATTTATCTATGCATATACATACATACGTACATTTTGATATATGTACATACATAGAAATGCTTAATGCTTAATTTTCAAAAACTGTTTCATTTTGCGCTACTTCACAGGCTATCAGACAATTCATTGAGCTCTGCAATAATTTAGGCGTCAACTGCAATAATTCAGCATCAGCAGCAACAGTAGCAACTGCAACAGCAGCAGCAGCAGCGGCCGCTGGTGTCGCCTCCAACTCCAACTCCAATCACTCCTCGAATGCTAGCACATCAAATTTTCATGTCAGCATCAATACACAACAAGCAACGACAGCAACTGGTGCACTAAAAGCAACAACAGCCGCAGCAGCAGCAGCAACAACACATATAGCAACATCAGCGACATCATCATCAGTCACATTACCTTCATCATCATCATCAGCATCAGCATCGTCGTCGTCGTCATTGCCCATTAGGCGTCACATTTCGCACACGACAGCCGTCAAGTTTTTGTATGCCCGTAAATTTGATATACCACGAGCCGTATCTCTCTACGAGCAGCACGAGCAGATACGCCAGCGGGAATTCCTCTACAACATCGATGCCAATGTGGAGCCGTTACGCTCGGAGCTGCAGACGGGCAAATTCACAATATTGGTACGTAGCCAAGGTCTAATCTGACAGCCAGTTGCTCATTCTCTCTTTTTCTCTCTCTATCCCTCTCTTTCTCTCTATTACTGTATTTTTATTTGTAGCCTGCCCGCACGTCGAGTGGCGCGGCTATTGCGCTCTTCACGGCCAATCGGCACAGCCCGTTGAATGCCTCGCATACGACCACATTACAGGGTATCGTCTATCAGTTGGACTGTGCGTTGCAGGACACAGAAACGCAGCGTGCCGGCCTCGTTTTCATCTACGACATGAGCGAATCCAAATACTCGAATTTCGATTATGATCTATCTCAGAAGATTCTCACGTTGCTTAAGGTGAGTTTCTCGTTGCATACTTTGCAGCTGCACTGAAAATGCCCCCGAGAAGTGGGCAAATGTTTGTATTTGCCTTGACTTGACACACTTTTTGACGCCCATCAATGTAGGTCAGTGGGTCGGAGTGTGCTGCGAATGTATGCTGATAGAAATATATTTCGCATGTCTATTGATGTCAAAATTTCGTTTGGGGGCATTTTGTGCAAACAAGCAAACTGGTAGTAGCTCAAAAACCTAACTCAAATTGAGAGTTATTTCACCAGATTGTAATCGAGCTGGAGCTGGAGAGCACAAAAAGTTTTGCTTTGTTCCATTGTTGGTGCAATTCCAGTTGCAAACTGCTTCAGGTATTCCGCTGTTTCGCTGGAATAGCTAACAAAACAGTAGCTCGGAAATCCTTTCTTGTATAGCTGGGTAACGGCAAACGAAAGCTGAGTGATTGGGGGAGGGACGTGTGGGTAGGCTAAGCATCGCAGGGCAGCTACTTCGGCTGTGGCTATGGCCACAACAACAGCAGCAGAAACAACAACAGGTAGCTAGTTTGCCTGTTTTCCATTTCAATCAGATTTGTTATTTGCATATACGAGACTGAGCCAGCTATGACAAACACAGCACACATACATACACACACATACACACTAATGGACTATGCATGTGAAGAACAGCGCACAGCGAGCGTTGTAGTGGCACTTAAACTTTACAGAATTCGCGTGATTATTATGCAGACAATCAATAGAGACAAACAGGCAGAGATAAAAAGATATATGTATGTATGTATATATACATGTAAATGTGACAAAAATATGTAGTTAACATATGCCAAAAATAACTACCCAAACTGTTACAAATGCCGGCCTGTTGTCATTCAGGACTCCAACTTCAAACAGGTGAATTCATTCAGGATACAACAAAAATTTGTTTTTTTCTACTAATATATACATATGTACATATTTCTGTGTATAAGCTCTTGTATATGCAAGCATCCGCCAAATGTTTTAAAAACGAAAAAAAAAAAAAGTAAGAAGGCTCTAGTCGAGACGGATCGACTACGATATACCCTGAACCCTGCAAACAAAATTAAAATTCTTCTTTACGCACGTATAAGCGCGCGCTCTGCTAACCGTTGCTGTCGTGGCTCGGGGGTGGATTGGGCTGAACTTTAGACGCTTATAACTCCATTTCTATATGGATGATCTTAATGAAACTTTTAGAATATATTAATAGCTTTCATATTTTCCTACTTGCCAAATTACAAGTCTCTAGTATTTATACCCTGAACCCATTGAAAATGGGAATTCAGGGTATAATTTTTTTGTGAAAATGTATGTAACAGGCAGAAGGAGACGTCGCAGACCCCATTAAGTATATATATTCTTGATCAGCACAAAAAAATAAGTTGATATAGTTGTCCGTCCGTCCGTCCGTCCGTCGGTATGAACGTCGAGATTTCGGAAACTACAAAAGCTAGAGAGCTGAAATTTTACATGAACACTCGTATCTTAGTTACGCAGTACAAGTTTATTTTGTTTTTTCGATAACTCATCCCATTCCTTAATTATCGATAAAAAATCGAAAATACGTTTACGTTTCTTAGGTTTTTTGAGCATAACTTCTACACCGTTTTAGCTAGAGACTTCAAATTTGTATATTTAGATAGATATTATGGATACGCAGATTTTGTAATTTCAATCAGATTTTAGATGCCACGCCCCCTTCGCCCCCAATTTGAAAAAAAACGCATTTCAAATACTAGAGACTTGTAATTTGGCAAATGGACAAATTTGAATGCTATTAATATATTCTGAAAGTTTCATGAAGATAGTCCATCTAGAAACGGAGTTATAAGCGTTCAAAGTACAGCCCATCCCACCCCAACCGTCGGCAGCAACTGCGCGGTTAGCAGAGCGTTCGCTTATACGTGCGTAAAGAAGAAGAATATTCATTTTTTTTGCAGGGTTCAGGGTATCTCGTAGTCGAGCCGTCTCGACTAGAGCCTTCTTACTTCTTTAAATACGTTTTCTTCATATTTATGGCGTGGCATCAAAAATCTGAACTACAAATTCTGCGTATCCAAAATATCTATCTAATTATATAAATTTGAAGTATCTATTTAAAACGGTGTAGAAGTTATGCTCGAAAAACGTAATATAGTAAACAAATTTTCTCTCTCTAGCTTTTGTAGTTTCCGAAATCTCGAAGTTCATACGGACATGTTGATCAAGAATATATATACTTTATGGGGTTTGCGACGTCTCCTTCTGCGTGTTATATACATTTTCACAAAACCATTATACCCTGAATTCCCATTTTTAATGGGTTCAGGGTATAACAGGGTATACAAGCTGTAGGCGAGACTGCATTGCAGGCGTCTTGCTGTCTCGCTGTCTCGCTTGCTCTGCCACGTGTGTGTTAAGCTGCGATAACTTATTTGATTAATAATTCTGTTTTGTAATCAAACTTTCAGATCTATATGCCAAACCAAACTGTATGCCTATAGTATTTAAAATACATTTTTTACACATTTGGGGGTGAATTGGGGACCGGAATCCAAAATCTGACAAAAACCGAGATTGTATTAAATTAGAATCTATATCTATATACAAAAAAATAAAAAAATGATGATGGACTTTCGAATTTTTCATGGGCGGGAGTATAACCCGCAATGCTTTAACATTATATGCATCTGTCTAGCTATCTACACCACGGCACAATAGCGCAATAGCGAAAACGAATGAAATTCACTGCTAGGCATCATATACGAAGCAAAAACAAGTAAAAAGGCTCTAATCGAGACGGATCGACTACGAGATACCCTGAACCCTCCAAACAAAATTAATATTCTTCTGCTTTACGCACGTCTTGGCTTGGGGGTGGGATGGACTGAACTTTGGACGCTTATAACTCCATTTCTAGATGGACTATCGTCATGAAACTTTCAGAATATATTAATAGCATTCAAATTTGTCCATTTGCCAAATTACCAGTCTCTAGTATTTGAATTACGTTTTTTTTTCAATTTGGGGGATGGGGGCTAATTTGGGGCCGGTATCCAAAATCTAACAAAAACCGAAATTGTATTAAATTAAGACTTAGAGACTCTAACTCTAATAATGAACGAGATATAATTTTATAACTGATTCCCGATAAATGTTAAAATCGATAACTCTGAAACGAACAAAGTTATCTATTTTCTGGAATAAACTCGTGTACCTAGTGCGATACATGGACCTAATAAAAAAAAGAATGAAGGTTCTGGCTCTTATAGTTGCTGAGATCGACGCGTTCATACATACGGACGAACGGACGGTCGGACAGACGGACAGGGGTATATCAACTTTTCTCGTCACCCTGATCAAGAATATATATATTTTGTGTCGTCTCTCACGCCTCCTTCTGGCTGTTACATACTTTTAACAAAACCATTATACCCTGATTTCCCATTTTCAATGGGTTTAAAATACTTTTTTTTTTCAAATTAGGGGCGAAGGGGGGCGTGGCATCTAAAATCTGAAAATTACAAAATATACGTATCCATAATATCTATCTAAATATACAAATTTGAAGTCTCTAGCTAAAGAGAAGTTGTTCTCGAAAAACGTAAAAAAGGTAAACGAATTTTAGTTTTTTTTATCGATAATTAAGGAATGGGATGAGTTATTGAAAAAACAAAATAAACTCGTACTGCGTAACTAAGATACGAGTATTCGTGTAAAATTTCAACTCTAGCTTTTGTAGTTTCCGAAATCTCGACGTTCATACGGACGGACGGACGCACGGACGGACGGGCAGACGGACAGACGGACATGGCTATATCAACTTATTTTTTTGTGCTGGGGTCTGCGACGTTTCCTTCTGCCTGTTACATACATTTTCACAAAAACATTATACCCTGAATTCCCATTTTCAATGGGTTCAGGGTATAATAAGTAAGAAGGCTCTAGTCGAGACGGCTCGACTACGAGATACCCTGAACCCTGCAGAAAAAGAATATTCTTCTTTACGCACGTATAAGCGCGCGCTCTGCTAACCGCGCAGTTGCTGCCGACGGTTGGAGGTGGGATGGGCTGTACTTTGAACGCTTATAACTCCGTTTCTAGATGGGCTATCTTCATGAAACTTTCAGAATATATTAATAGCATTCAAATTTGTCCATTTGCCAAATTACAAGTCTCTAGTATTTGAAATGCGTTTTTTTTTCAAATTGGGGGCGAAGGGGGCGTGGTATCTGATCTGAAATCTGAAAATTACAAAATATGCGTATCCATAATATCTATCTAAATATACAAATTTGAAGTCTCTATCTAAAGAGAAGTTGTGCTTGGAAAACGTAAAAAAGGTAAACGAATTTTCGATTTTTTATCGATAATTAAGGAATGGGATGAGTTATCGAAAAAAAAACAAAATAAACTTGTACTGCGTAACTAAGATACGAGTATATCAGTATTTCTATAGTTTTTGTAGTTTCCGAAATCTCGACGTTCATACGGACGGTCGGACGGACGGGCAGACGGACAGACGGACATGGCTATATCAACTTATTTTTTTGTGCTGATCAAGAATATATATACTTAATGGGGTCTGCGACGTCTCCTTCTGCCTGTTACATACATTTTCACAAAAACATTATACCTGAATTCCCATTTTCAATGGGTTCAGGGTATAAAAAGCTAGGCAATAAAATAATTTGCGTGGGAAACAAACAGCGACGCGTTGTGGTGACGGTAGCAGCAGCAGCCGTAGTACCGACAGCGGCAGCGGCAGAGGCTGAGTGAGAGAGAGAAAGAGAGAGCAGAGAGAGAGAGAGACCAGGCACAGTTTTGCTCTCTCACATGTGTGCGTGCTTCTGCTGGAGTGTCTTTGCATGCGAGTGTGTAAAAGAGAGGGAGGAAGAAAAAGAGTGAAATGTTTATTGTTGTCGTACTTTTCATTAGTGTCAACTAATGAAACTGCACAGTGGGGCATGAAACATGTTACTTAGTTAGATGCCGAATTTCGGACAGTTAAGTAGTATGTTCATACTGTTATAAGATGTTTATGATATGACACAAATATTAAACCATATAATATTTTTAATAGCAAAATTATATCAATTGTTGATCACTGCTTAAGCTAGCTCTTACTCTCCAGCAACACACTCGCGCACACAGCCTACAACTTAGTATCAGTGGCGTATGTGCAACATTTGCCACAGCCACTTGCTGTCTCTCCCATTACGCATACGCAGTGTGTGGGTCGAATTTATGGGATGTGGTCAATGCTTACTAAGCACCTGTGTATACAATAAATTAGAGACAAAAATCTGTTTGTGTTGATAGGTGGTATCCACCAAAGATTGTATGCCTATTGGAAAGCGATCGTAAAGAGCTTAATGCGTGGCACATTGCAACAGCTGTTAAACAATAAACATTCAAACACACACACATGCCAATACAGAGAAACGCACACATAGTCGCATTGACACATTTTCACTCTCGTTTTTAGCGCGTGGTGCCGCTTCTCTCAGCAAGAGTTTTGCTTGCGCATTCTCAGTTTGTCTCTGGGTGCTGCTCTCGTGGCGAACGCGCGCCGACGCTTGGTGTTATCTTTCGCTTGTTTAACTAATTCAGTTGACGAGTTCTATTTGAACGTAATAGATTGATTATAAGGAACAGCAACAGAAATCGTAACCGTCGCCGACAACGTAAGAAAAAACAAGTAAGAAGGCTCTAGTCGAGACGGCTCGACTACGAGATACCCTGAACCCTACAAAAAAATTAATTTTCTTCTTCTTTACACACGTATAAGCGAGTGCTCTCAACTTTGAACGCTTATAACTCCATTTCTAGATGGACTCAAATTTGCCTATTTGCCAAATTACAAGTCTCTAGTATTTGAAATACTTTTTTTTTTCAAATTGGGTGCGAAGGGAGCGTGGCATCCAAAATAATAATAATAATAAACTCGTACTGCGTAACTAAGATACGAGTATTCATGTAAAATTTCAGATCTCTAACTTTTGTAGTTTCCGAAATCTCGACGTTCATACGGACGGAAGGACAGACGGACAGGGCTATATCAACTTATTTTTTTGTGCTGATCAAGAATATATATACTTTATGTGGGGTCTGCGACGTCTCCTTCTGCCTGTTACATACATTTTCACAAAACCATTATACTCAGAATTCCCATTTTCAATGGGTTCAGGGTATAAAAAGTTACTAAAATGACGACAGAATAAAGTACGCATATGCGTCGTGCCGGCACCTCAACCGTTTCCGTTACGCCTACTCATTCTTACGAGCCCACCATACAAAAGTGTCGTTAACGACAATTGAAAGAAGCGCGCTTAGCTCGGTAGCAAAAGATTTATGTTTGTTGTCTTCAGTCTTCTGTCTCGTGTGTTTGTGTTCAACTTCATTTTCTGAAACACAAACGAGATTACAACAAGAAAAGCTTTTATGTACGTACGTCTACCTATATACATACATATGTTTGTATGTCTGTAGGTATCTACACTTAACTCAACTTAATTATCTACTATATAAAATGGATATTGTTATTTTTAGGCCCTCGCACATACATACATACATGTGCACGTATGTATATACATGTGTTGTGTTCATTCATTGCTCAGTTGGCTTAAATAAGCATATTGTGCCGATATTTTGTGTTATTTTTACAACGTGCGCTTTTTGTTGTTGTTTGTTGATGCTGTTGTTGCTATTGTTGTTGTTACTGTCTGACATTGACGTAAATGTTCAAGTTATATGTGCATGTATGTGTGCTTGAGTGTGTGTGTGTGTGTGTGTGTGTGTAAGTGTGAGTTGCTTGTGAACTTAAAATGCAAATTCAAAGTCAACGCTATAATCTACCTCAAATTGTTGTATTACTTAAATAAATAAATACATACATTAATGTATGTATGTACATACATATGTGTATTTATATGTGCACGTATCCACATTTGATGCTTCCGCATTGACAGTCATGAAAGCAAGAAGAAAACCATGTGGGCGTTCAGAGTTGGCTGGCTACCAAACCTACTAAATAAGTGCATAATTTTAATTTACATAAGTCAGTCAAAGATTTGGTCACACTGCTGCAAGATCAAATTAAAAAACAGTTCTGTTTTCCTTTCTTTACTTGCTTTTTGGAGCTGCGTGCAGATTGTGCTTGCAGCCCTGGTAAATAACCACCCACAAAAGAACGAATGAAAACAACCCAGCGGACAGCTACAAGAAATGCAACGTGCAAAAATGAAAAGCGAGCAATGAAAACAGCCCTCAGATGGCACGGCCCGTGTCGAAAGCAACCCTAGCAGACGCTGTTAGCGGTTTATTTTCAACAAGGGTGGTGAGTGCAAAGCGCAAAGCGATGGCAAAGCATGCCACTGAGTTGGTGCTTTGCTCTCTCATCCAGCGCTCTCTGTCAGACACCCACACACTCACAACACACACACACACACACATACATAATTAAACACATACTGTGGGTCGGTCTCTCGCTCTTTCGCTTGCTCGCTCGCGTCACTTTCCTTTGTCATTGTTGGTTGTTGACGGTGGTGGGAGAGCGCGCCTGCGTCAAGAACCAAACGTTGACGTTGGCGTCGCGTGTTGCTGTTATAACGTTAACCTCTGCTGTTGGCGGCAGCGGCAGCGGCAGGCAACAACGTCGACAGCGCCAGCAGCAGACAAATAGACGTAGTTCAGCTCTCCACGGCGACGCGCAGGAAGCAAAAGCTGACCGATAGATAGTTAATGCACTCAATAAAGTATATGCCATATAAAGAAAAACAAGCTGAAATACTGCTAAATAGAAACGCATTTGACATGTGTGTAAATCGAAATTCAATTATTTATATAAATCGAAATTAAACGAAATAGGCGTTTGTTGTTTTTCCATTTTTTTTTTTTCAAAAATATTTTTCTGTGACTGCAAAAAGTGACCAACTGTCTAAAGAAAATTTTAAGCAAAAACGCAACGCACTTGTGTTCGTCTCGCTGCTCTGTGTCTGTGGCTGTTTCTGTGTGTTGCGTGAGTGTGTGCGTCTGTGTATGTGTGTGTATCTACATACGGATGGTAAATGCTGCTGCAAGTGCCACGATTTGTTGCTTAAATAAAATTTCCAAACCCTATAAGATCTGCAACAACATTTGATAAGCGAGAAGAGTATCTACAAGTGCAAAAGGGAAGAAAGGCGCCTTCCACCTGCGCCCCCATCGGCTGCTGTTGATTGTAACTGTGAGCAACGTGTGCATTGTGAATTGTTTTGTTTTGTTTGTGTTGTTTTTTTTTTTTTTTTTGCCTGCTACAATTTGCAAATGTTTTTTTTTATTTCTATTGTGGATGCAGCAATTGTGTAACCGACAACAGCAACAAACAACATTGAAAAGCGCATTATATAAATAAAAATAAAAATAAAAAAATAAAAATAAAAACAACAATAATCAAATCTGGAAATCCAACAAATAAAATTGCCAATTGAAATTGTACAAAAATTAAAGCTCGCCTCGAGCATTTCAGCTTCTCGTTCAACCCATTTAATTGTGTTAATATATTTCAAAACAAACACACAAAATAGAATAATAACAGCAACAACAATATTTATATATATAATTAATTATAAAATAATTTTTATACCCTGAACCCAATTCAGGGTATAATGGTTTTGTGAAAATGTATGTAACAGGCAGAAGGAGATGTCGCAGACCCCATAAAGTATATATATTCCTGATCAGCACAAAAAAATAAATTGATATAGCCCTGTCCGTCTGTCCGTCCGTATGAACGTCGAGATTTCGGAAACTACAAAAGCTAGAGAGCTGAAATTTTACATGAACACTCGTATCTTAGTTACGCAGTACAAGTTTATTTTGGGTTTTTCCTTAATTATCGAAAAAAAAATTCGAAATTTCGTTTACCTTTTTTACGTTTTTCAAGCATAACTTCTACACCGTTTTAGCTAGAAACTTAAAATTTGTATATTTATATAGATATTATGGATACGCAGATTTTGTAAATTTTAGATACGACGCCCCCTTCGCCCCCAATTTGAAAAAAAACGTATTTTAAATACTAGAGACTTGTTATTTGACAAATAGACAAATTTGAATGCAATTTTGAAAGTTTCATGAAGATTGTCCATCTAGAAATGGAGTTATAAGCGTCTAAAGTTCAGCCCAACCCACCCCCAACCGTCGGCAGCAACTGCGCGGTTAGCAGAGCGCGCGCTTATACGTGCGTAAAGAAGAAGAATATTCATTTTTTTTGCAGGGTTCAGGGTATATCGTAGTCTAGCCGTCTCGACTAGAGCCTTCTCACTTGTTTTGTTAGGTCCATGTATTGCACGCGGTATACGAGTTTGTTTCAGAAAATCGATTACTTGTTTCATTTCAAAGTTATCGATTTTAACATTCATCGGGAATCAGTTATAAAATTATATCTTGTTCATCTTTAGAGTTTGAGTCTCCAAGTCTTCTGCATATATATAGATATTAATTGAATACAATTTCGGTTTTTGTTAGATTTTAGATACCGGACCCAAATTCGCCTCCATCCCCAAATTTGAAAAAAAAAAGTTATTCAAATACTAGAGACTTGCAACTTGGTAAAAGTTTCATGAAGATCGTCCATCTAGAAATGGAGTTATAGGCATCAAAAGTTCAGCCCATCCCACCCCCAAGCCAAGACAGCAACTGCGCAGTTACAAGAGCGCGCGCCCTGCAAAAAAATATGATACTCTTCTTCTTTACGCACTTATACGTGGCTCAGGGTATGTCGAAGTCGAACAGTTTCGACTAGAGCTGTCTTACTTGTCTTCAGTATATTTTGCTCATTTCATGATAAGATTTCTAGTTATTCCTATAAAATAAGAAATATCGAACCATATTTTATTGATTTAATCGAGAAAACAGTTGGAGGATTGTTTATATACTCTATATACTTACATATTGTATCGTAATAAACTAGCTAAAAGCAGGTTCGCTTCAAGGACCCACTCCACACTCAAAACTCAAGCTGATCAAGTGGTAGGAGAATATATTGCGAGTTTCTAAATTTTCATCTTATTCAACTTGCTCAATTTGTTGTTAAATTATAATAATAAAACCAACAGAATTTCTATTTATAAATAATTCTGCTGAAAAACATGTTTTCCATTTAATATATCCTCTTTTGTATATTATATATGATATATTTATGTATATATATTAGCACTGAGTTGGCTCAGTCAACACAATCTAATTAATCATTGACTAATAAATTTAGTTTAGATGAGCTCAAAATTTAATAAAACAAGTAAGAAGCCTCTAGTCGAGACGGCTCGACTACGAGATACCCTGAACCCTGCAAAAAAATTAATTTTCTTCTTCTTTATGCACGTATAAGCGCGCCCTCTGCTAACCGCGCAGTTACTGCCGTGGCTTGGGGGTGGGTTGGGCTGAAGTTTGGACGCTTATAACTCCATTGTAGATGTACGATCTTCATGAAACTTTCGAAAGATATTATCAGCATTCAAATTTTTATATTTGCCAAATTCCAAGTCTCTAGTATTTGAAATACGTTTTTTTCAAATTGATGGCGAAGGGGGCGTGGCATTCAAAATCTGAAAATTACAGAATCTACTTATAATATATATGTAAATATACAAATTTGAAGTCTCTAGCTAAAACGGTATAGAAGTTATGCTCGAAAAACGTAAACAAAGTAAACGAATTTTCGATTTTTTAGCGATAATTAAGAAATGGGATGAGTTATCGAAAAAACAAAATATTCATGTAAAATTTCATTTTTCTAGCTTTTGTAGTTTCCGAAATCTCGACGTTCATACGGACGGACGGACAAGGCTATATCAACTTAAATTTTTGTTGTTGATAATAATATATATACTTTATGGGGTCTGCGACGTCTCCTTTTGCCTGTTACATCCATTTTCACAAAACCATTGTACCCTGAATTCCCATTTTTCAATGGGTTCGGGCTGAATCATTAAAAACTATTATATATATGTATATATAAATAATATATGTGTGTGTTCAGAAACGTAAACATATATACATAAAAGATAACGAAATAAAAATGAATTTTTATAATCTGTTCCCAAAGGGAAAAAGAGTATGTTGACTTTGTGCAATGTCCGTCTTGCTGTCCGTCCGTCTGTTCGTCTGCCCGTCCGTCCGTCTGTTCGTATGAACGCAATATTTTTCGGCGCTATTAGAGCTAGAGACTTGAAATTTTGAACATATACTAATATATGCTCCCGAATTATAAAGTGTATAATTTTCCCGATCTGCCCACTAAGGGCGTGGCAAATCGGAATATGCATGTGTCCGTATGCTAGTAACTATTAGTACTAGTTGATGAGCTAGAGATTTGCAATTTGGAATGTATAGTCGCGGTAATAACCCAAGTTCAAAAAGCTATGGCGGATATATCTACGCCCATTGGGGGCGTGGCAAATCGGCCCTGAATATATAGTGATTTTTCAAATTGTGTTATATTTTGAACACTATTGACACTAGAGACTTGAAATTTTGCATGTATACTCGAGTGGACTACCCAAGATCAATAAGATATGGTATATTTACGCCCACAAATTTGGATGGTTAATAATGTCCTTCTCTATCGATGACCCAAAAATAAATTTTTAGCCTCTTTGGGGGCGTGGCATATCGAAAAATCCCCTATAATTTTCGCAAGTTTTTAGTGTAAGCATCCAAATTTTGCAGTTATGTTACCCTCGGTTCTTTCTAAGAACTGTCAAAAAAATATGCGTCTACGCCTTCTGGGTGCGTGGCAAATCGGCAAAGAAGTTTGTTGTGGCCAACTGCATAATTCATGCTTTCAAAAAGCTTAGTAGTAATTGCTAAGCATGTAACATAATTATAACATAATTATAAAAATATTAAAGAATTAAAAAAATAAAATGTATAAGTTTTTGATTAAAAATCAACAAATTTCCAGTGGGATTTGAACCCAGGTCATTTTAAAATAATATGTAATCGTTAGCTAAACATAAATATGTTCACTGCTACACAACACACAATTCAATCGCAATTCTTATAATATTATAGCATGCACCCTTTGTATGTATGCATAGAAAATCAATTAATTTGCGCGCACAATAGTTTATTGCTTGCAATGTACGTTTGCTAATTGCCGAAATATTTCGTTTATTACATGTTTATAAAATAAATAAAATGCAACTACGGGAACAGAGTATCTCTGAGTTAGTTGCGCCTAACTGCAACGTTCTTACTTGTTTTATATTTATTTTAAGACACTCACTTAAACTATATATATATTGTTCTATACCTTGAACAATATCAGTTTACTAGTTTAGTGTTAGGCTCGTGTATTGCACGCGTATATTAAGATTCTTTCAGAAAATCGATAACTATTCCCGTTTCAAAGTTTTCGATTATAAATCTTATCAAGAGTCAGTTATACAATTATATGTTCATCTTTAGAGCTAGAGTCTGCAATTCTTTTGCATATACATAGATAATAATTTAATATTACTGTGATTCTTGTTCGATTTTTTTACACGCAAATGTGTAAAAATGTATTTTGAAATACTAGAGATAAACAGTTTGGTTTAGCATATACATATATACGTACGAATGTAATGAACGTAATCTAAAAGTTTGATTACGAAAGTCCATCTACTAGAAGATTTATCCAGCAAATTATATCCCGTAACATAGCCCACCAGAGCATGCGAAACACCAAGACGCCTGCATATGCGTACATCAGTTTGAGTGTGTATGTGTATGTGAATGTATAGCTTGTTATGCATGCAGAAACGAAGCGTAGAATTCTTAGTTGCTCGCAGAGTTCGGGGGATCTTGTAGTCGAACAGTCTCGACTTGACCTTTCTTACTTGTCTACAATGGGTATTTAGCCAGTCGTTCTCAAATTGTTTTGTTTTTTATTGGTATTGAGCCAATGCAAGAACAAAAGCAGCTGTCAGTTTGCCAATTTACGATAAAACCAAATGGCTGCAAAGCAACGACAACTACTATAAGTCGAAAAGAAGCAGTTGAAGAAAGAGTCAATGAAATCACAGCTGTTTGGCCATCGGCGCGTACATTTTGACGCATTTTGATTTATGTCGACATGTTGAGTTCTCTTTGTCATTTGCTTTGGTTGCTAACTCATTCACAGACATATACATATGTATGTATATATTTATGTGGGAGCTTTAGTAAATGGACAGAGAAACAATAGAATAAAATGATTCCATTTTAACAAGAACTAGCTTAACTAGTTGATACCCTGTAGAAAGAAAGTTCCTGTAAACCTTTTCACATATAAACTAAATGTTAGGCTGATAAACTGACCGAGATATAAATTCAAGAATGCTTAGCTAACACATACCCTGTACGAAAACAAATATACATATAGGGGTTTCATTATATATTAACAAAATACTTGATTGATTGATGAATTGATTGACTGACTAACTGATTGATTGGCTAAATAACTTGTTAAAATTTTCTTAACCAGTATACATGTGTATGCAAATGCATTTAAATATGCGTTGTATCTTATGATAATTAAATTAATGATGGACTCAAAAGTTGATTGATTGGTAGAAAATCTAGTACAAAGTATATATATGAGCTTAAGCTCATTATCTTATAATAACTTAAAGAATAAATACCTTGTAAACGATTTGCTAGAAGATTGACTGACTTGCGCTTTAACTAGTTCAAGGCTTAAAAAAAAAACTGACCGATCGATAAACAGTTGCGAGATATATGAACATAAAAAAGTTTCTGCAAATTGGGAAGACGATCGAGTGATTGATTGACAATTGGTTAACAGTCATTCCACAGCCTAAGCGCACAAAAGCTCTCGTCATGGCTCGCAATTGGGGCGATTGTTAATGCTTTAGTGAAATATGAAACATATTTAACAGAAATGAGAGATATCTATTCGTGCTTTATCTAAGTTCAACATTTGAACTGATAAGCAGGATGTGCGTGCTTCGCATTCATAAGCAATGTGGAATATTTGTTTGTTTTTGTTTTCTTCAGAATAAACTATAGACTTCGGACAGACAGAAGCTTCTATGCGAAGGCTTTATTTCTCTTTTAATTTAGATTTGCTATTGAAATTTGCAGCTTCGAATTTACTTTATCTAGCTCAGAATATCAAAATTATTTCCCAACAAATCAATTAAAATTAAATATATATTGTGTTGAGTAATATAGCGAGCTAGCAATGAAAATGCAAAAATATATAATATATGTATATAAATATAGAATAGAATCAATAGATGAATCGATCTAGTTCTTAAATTAAAAACCTTTCATAGCTCTTGCAAATCATTTTTATAGCAAAGGAATCAATAGCTCTGCTCATTGCTATGAAATTGATAAAAATCGATTTTTATACCCTGTACCCATTGAAAATGGGAATTTAGGTTATAATGGTTTTGTGAAAATGTATGTAACAGACAGAAGGAGACGTCGCAGACCCCAGAAAGTATATATATTCTTGATCAGCACAAAAATATAAGTTGATATAGCCCTGTCCGTCTGTCCGTTTTTATTCTAACATCTAAAGTACTATACTTTAGATACTTGATGTATAGACTCTCCTTCATACACATTTTGTATAGCTTCAACTTCTCTATGACATTGTATGAATCATAAGCTATATATATAGATATATATATATATATATATATATATATATGTCATATCTTATCTATTTATCCATCTGGCTGTCTGATCATCTGTTCGTTTTGCCGTTGCTATTTCGCCGCGACTTGCGTTTACCTTTTGAGCGGCCTACGAAATAGCGACGGCAACAAAATTCGTTTCATGCCCAAAGCCGGCGACAAGCTTAAAACGCATTACCAATTTTGGCTAATTTCACATACATACATGCCCACACGCATATTTCTATTTATATATTTATATATACATATGTTTCTGTGTGTAAATTTTTTGCCTGATTAATATTTTTTCTCTACAATTTTTGTTTTTTGATTTATTGTTTTTCGGTTTTCTACTTTTTCATATAACACGCCATGTCCATGTCCTCCTTTGGGCCATTTCATTGTTTTGGTCCATCTTTCGAGCTACCTACATTGACAGCATGCAAGAGCAGCAATTATCTGTTGAATACTGCAGAAAATCCATACCTTAGCTCCTAGCCAAAAGACAAATGCAACTTGGCATCTGATATAGCTTCTAAATACCCTGTAAATAGTGTTTTTGCTCGCTATAGCGGGTATATACGATGACAGAGATTTTAACAAAAAAATTAGTTCGGTTTGATTAATATTTATTTGTAGATTTATCGATAAATATCGAATTTGGTATATATATTGCTTGAGTCAAAGCTAAGCTAAGCTAAGCTTCTTGTGGCTTGCTGTAATGGAAATATGGCTTATGGATGGAATGACTTCCAAATTGAGCTGCTGCTGCTGCTGTTGTTGTTCCAATCGCTTTTGAGCACTTTCTTCCCACCTCTGCCTGTCCCGTGCGAATGTGGCAACAACAATTACAAGTCGAGTCGCATGCCGGGGCACGTAATGAGCGAGTGATGTTAGGCATTGAGTGCATAACATGACCACTTCAACTTCGAGGCACTCTCCTCTCTCCACCTCTCTCTGTCTGTCACTGTTTCCCTCCCTCGCTTGCCTAAAGACGGAGGCGGGACACAGCTTGTAAGTGGACGGCGAAGGGGTACGGCAGGTGAGTGCGTGTGGGCGTGGGCGTAAGCCCAAGGGTCACTTGACTTTCTTTTTCAACTTCAATTGCAATTGGCCAACAGCTTCAGAAGTAGTGTGTGTGTTTGTGTGCGTGTGTGCCTATTATTTTCAGGTTTATTTGATGCTATTGTAGTTGCTCTTGTCGTTGCAGTTTATTAGGGACAGGTGCGTCATTATGGCGCTTATTACAACAATATGTGTATCTTATTACGTGTTTAATTTTGTCAGCTTATGCGCCCACACACAGTCACATACACATACACACACATACACACACACACACACACACACACACACACACACACACACACACACACACATACACACACGCACAAACACACACACGCACACACAGGCAAACACAGACCCGCACACACACATACAGTTCACATAACAAGCAATAAGTCGATTTAATTACAATTATTGGACTTGCGTTCGATTTTCATAAATTCGCCCTAAAATTTCCGAAATCTCGACGTTCATACGGACGGACGGACGGACGGACAGACGGACGGACAGACGGACAGGGCAATAGCAACTTATTTTTTTGTGCTGATCAAGAATATATATACTTTATGGGGTCTGCGACATCTCCTTCTGCCTGTTACATACATTTTCACAAAACCATTATACCCTGAATTCCCATTTTCAATGGGTTCAGGGTATAAAAATTATATATTTATATATTTATATATTTATATATAAATTGAATATATAAATATATATATTTATATACATATAAATATGACAACAAATCATATAAATAAGACGTGACAGATATATATAGGACTTAGGCCTATAATATATATCGTATATAAGTTTTGATCAACCAGATCCATTATTCTTGAGGTGCAGCTGCATTCACCAAAGTGAAGACGCTGAACAAAGTCAAAGTCAAAGTCCGTGAATAGACCAAAATACTAATTATGATTCCTATTTTGATCTTCTGAAGACCATAGCAAAAGCTGGTCACGTCGAGCCAATATTAGATGATCCCAAATTTTATTAGTTTAAAATAAATAAATATTTGGAGTATGTTAAACTAATGTTAATTTACCAGGATCTTATAATCGGTTCTATATTTCTGTCTATCTCTCTTTTTTTTTGTCCCTGTTTACTACTAGTACTTTTTACAATTTTTCTATCCGTATATTTCCCTCTTTCACCTTATGTCCCATATTTGCTCCTCTTTATCTCGTTCTGCTCTCTATATCTATCTGTAGCTCACTATCTTTTGAAGATGAGGATGAGGAAGAAATGAGAATCCAACATCTCATGAGTAAACAATTATACTAATAGTATTAAGCAACAAATAGAGCTTATATTGTTCATCGATGGTTTCGATATAAGCAAGTTTCATGACAGCAAGGACAACAAATTACACAAAAATACCGCAAGCATTTCTTTCCCTGATGTCGTTTTCATTGTTGTTGTTGTTGCTATTGTTGTTTTTGATTCATTACCAAAAGCCAACAAACATTTCTTGCATTTCTGTTGTTGTTATGCAAATTTGCTTCGATTTTACATGGTTTCCGTGTGGGTCAAACTGCTGCAACAGTTTTGGCATTGAGAGTACGGGCAACACACACGCACCAGAGCGCTTTTCTAGCTAGGAGGGGTCTTTAATCAACTCTGTTGCCTACTTTAGCGCGCCAATTGCAGCTGCAACTGCAACTGTAACACAATATAACTGGAACAAGTAAGAAGGCGCTAGTCGAGACGGCTCGACTACGAGATACTTATAGATATGAGACTTTTTGAATATGCATAAAAATGCCAAATAAAAAGAGAAAACCGAATAAAAGGAATTGCAATAATGTTGCTGCTGCAGCTGCTGTTCGCTGCTGTTCTGCTGATGATGCAATGCAAAGAAACCTCCGCTAAGCAGTCATGAAAGGCTTGAAATAATGCGTGGAATTCAAAGCTGTAAAACAGAAATGCTATAAAGCAGAAACCTGAAACCTTTCTGTCGCCGCACTCAAGTTACTTGCAATTAGCTGCGAGAAATTGCATTGATTTTGCCAACTACGAAAATAGAAATTGCGGTAGAATTTCTGTTGCCAATTGGCTGCGCTATTCCGATAAGAATTCAAATGAAGTTCTCTCTGGGAAAAGGCAATTAAAATGCAATCACGCGATGTTTCCAAGAAGCACACGAAACGCACCAACGGCCAAGCTCCACAAATATTTCAATTAAATTGAAAGTTGAATATTTCTCTGTTGTTGTTGCTGTTGCCATTAATAAATGTTTCAATACACTTGTTGTAGGTGTTTCGATTGTCGTAGTTGCTGTTGCTGTTGCTGCTCTTGCTGCTCTTGCTGTTGCTGGTGACCTTAATATTTTTGATGCCTGTGCTTTACCTATGCAACCGCAAATAAATACAATATAACTGCAGCGAGAGTATGAGCAAGAATGTGAGAGAGAGATTGAGTGAGTGAGTTTGAGTGGCTCCACCAACTGCGTGTCATTTGGGGTGGTTCGGCTAGCTGACACTGCTCAGAATACCCTGCAAAGGAGCAGTCGACCTTTCATGTGATTGGGTAAAAAGTGCTCCAGGAGGCAGCAGCAGATGTGATTAGCTAAATATGCTTGAGTAGCTGCAATAGGCGAGCTAATCTTGACCTATCCGTCCATCCATTCAAGTTACTTTCAGCAAGGGAGCAACGACTGACTCCTTCCATGATACCAATATAATGCTTCAGCTATAAACACATTTCGTGTATAGGTTCTTTCGAACAGCTGTTACCCACGTTAGTCTGCGTATCTGCTAGTCGAGCATACCAGACTAGTGCATTTTTACTTCTTTCTTTTTTGTTTCTGTGGCAATTGAGAAGTGGCCGCAAGTAGATTTCCAACTGGGTGAAGGTTGTGTCGCAGCATCAACCAACATCAGCAGCAGCAACAGCAACAACTGTAGTAAAAGCAGCAGCAATAATGTCATTTAAAAATTGCTCGACTGGATGATTTTGCTTCAGTTAACATTACATTTGATTAAAGAGCAGAAAAAACAAAGCGCTAGTCGAGACTGCTCGTCTACCAGATCCCCTGAACCCTATACATGCACAAACACGCTGATCTACGTTTGTACGCATGCATGTGTGTATGCATTGCAGGCGTCTTGCTGTCTCGCTTGCTCTGCCACGTGGGATTTGTTGCGAGAAGTTATTTGATTAAGAATTCCCTTTGTACACTGACAAGCGTAATCAAACTTTCAGATTATGATCAAGATATTCATATCTATGCCAAACCAAACTGTATGTCTCTAGTATTTGAAATAAATTCTTTATACGTTTGGGGGTGTGGGGGTGAATTAGGGACCGGAATCCAAAATCTGATAAAACCGAAGTTGTATAAAATTAGTATCTATATACATGCAGAAGACTTGCAGACTCTGACTCTAAAGATGAACGAGATATAATTTAATAACTGATTCTCGATAAATGTTTTATCGATAACTCTGGAAATATAAAGGTTATCGAATTTCTGAAACGAACTCGTACTGCGCGTGCAATATACGGACTTAACACAAAAAGAATGAAGTCTTTAGCTCGTGTATCTTCGGAGATCGACGTGTTCAAACATACGGACTTTTCTCGTCATATATACTTTATGGGGTCTGCAACGCCGCCTTCTGCTTGTTACATACATTTCCCATTTTCAATGGGTTCAGGGTATAAAAACACACAGACACACGCCCACTCACACACGCGCACGGTATACGCATGTGCCCACGCACAATACGTGCGCCACAGTCAGCGTGAACGTCAACGCCAAGGAAAAGCGAGTAAGAAAAAGAAGAATATGCAGAAATGAGCAATTGAATTCTGAAAGTTTCATTAGGATAGTCCATCTAGAAATGGAGTTAAAAGCCAACCCACCCCCAAGGCTCGGCAGCAACTGCGCGGTTCGCAGAGCACTCGCTAAAAAAGAAGAAAATGATTTATTTTTGCAGGGTTCAGGATATCTCGTAGTCGAGCCGTCTCGACTAGAGCCTTCTTACTTGTTTGTTATATGTCTATGTTCCGTCCGAATATAAGCTAAATCGTATCAGGTTGGTAGGTTCTGTTCTTCCCTTGAATATCTGATGAGAGAATCAAGCCTACTAAACATCCTTAACTTTATTAATCACGTTTTCATCTTGGTTGGGCTGATCGACAGCATAATACTCATTAACTACTAAATCGATATCGATTTCGATATTAATATTTTTTATCGAAATTCTATGAGTTTTATGAAGAGAGAGATTTGTCTGTAAAACTTGTTGATCATAGCCCAAGCTTAAAACCTAACATTTATGACGATTCCGTGGATCTTATATTTTTCATCGATTTCTTGGGATGAACATCCTTAACTTTGTTAATCACATTTTCACCTTGTTTTTTTTTATACCCTGAACCCATTGAAAATGGGAATTCAGGGTATAATGTTTTTGTGAAAATGTATGTAACAGGCAGAAGGAGACGTCGCAGACCCCATAAAGTATATATATTCTTGATCAGCACAAAAAAATAAGTTGATATAGCCCTATCCGTCTGTCCGTCCGTCCGTATGAACGTCGAGATTTCGGAAACTACAAAAGCTAGAGAGCTGAAATTTTACATGAACACTCGTATCTTAGTTACGCAGTACAAGTTTGTTTTTTTTGTTTTTGTTTTTTCGATAACTCATCCCATTCCTTAATTATCGATAAAAAATCGAAAATTCGTTTACGTTTTTTAGGTTTTTTGAGCATAACTTCTACACCGTTTTAGCTAGAGACTTCAAATTTAGATAGATATTATGGATATGCAGATTTTGTAATTTTCAGATTTTGGATGCCACGCCCCCTTCGCCCCCAAATTGAAAAAAACGTATTTCAAATACTAGAAACTTGTAATTTGGCAATCGGATAAATTTGAATGCTATTAATATATTCTGAAAGTTTCATGAAGATAGTCCATCTAGAAATGGAGTTCAGGGTATCTCGTAGTCGAGCCGTCTCGACTAGAGCCTTCTTACTTGTTTTTTTTTAACCAAGCAAGCCTTGGAAACTTAGCAATTGAAAAAGGTCATTCTTCAGAGGAATTATATAAAAGAGTCATTCGATAAGAAAGCACGCACAAATAATATTTATTTCGTTTTCCAAAAATTCTCATAAACAGAGAGAATTCAAACTTAAATAAAAAAAAAAAAAAAAAAAAAAAAAAAAAAAAAAACTTTTGAAAATAATAAATTATTTTTTGAAATTCTTCAAGTTTTTTTTTTTTGTTTGCAACTCCAACAAGAATCACACGGAATATTAAAATTGATCCAAATAAATATAGAAAATCGAATATCTGTTCTACGTAAGCTATTTACCTGTTTCAATCTCTTTGAAGCGTTGTCGAAGAAAATCCATGGAATTATTAAATTACACTAAGAGTCAATGGTTATATATTAATACCATAGAAGAAATTCGACAATATTATACCCTGAGCCTTGTCCGTCCGTCCGCCCGTATGTATGAGTGCGTCGATCTCAGCAACTATAAAAGCTAGAGACTTCATTCTGTTTTTGTTAGGTCCGTGAATTGCACGCGGTATACGAGTTTGTTTCAGAAAATCGATAACATTTTTCGTTTCAGAGTTATCGATTAAAAAAAAAAAAAAAACAAATAGTAGAGACTAGGAGCCTAGGAGCCTTCTTACCTGTTGTTTTTATCAAGTATTAATTTTCTATTATAATCTATATAGTAATTTTATAAAATTAGGCAATATGTATATTTGATACTGTTCTCTTGAATTTTTTTATGATTATTTAGTTTTGATGTACTGTGGACAAAATAATTAATTTTGCCAATTTATACAAATAATATTGCACTTTTTAAATGGAATCTTCATAGCTCTATATGCAATGAATTGAATTATTTTTTAAGAAAATGAAAATTAAATTAAAATTGAAAGTCGGGAACATTATATAAAAAGTATACTTATATGTATGCATTTATATAAATATATATACTAAGAGTGTACACACACTCATTATTTATGCGAGTGTATGTAGGTCGATTCGAATGTCGATTAGGATGACCTTTCAGTGTGCGCAATTGCTGATGCTATAAAAATTTAATAGGCTGAATCAGAGACACATTTACATATATATATCGACTATTTTAGTATATATATATATAGATATATACCTGTATTAAAATTATATATAATTATATACATATGTATACATATATAAAACAAAATATAATTAGAAATTAAACTTTCCTAGCTAATTAAGATTCAATAATCGTTTTGGCCAAGCAAAAAAAAAAAACAATATTTGTAATGTAATTATTTTCGATTTCTTTTCTCCCTCTCTCTCGCTCTCTGTTTTTAGGGCGGCTATCCGGCACGACTGAAAAAAGTATTGATTGTGACGGCGCCGCTGTGGTTTAAGGCGCCATTCAAGATACTTCGCCTGTTTGTGCGCGAGAAGCTGCGTGAGCGGGTATTCACTGTATCGGTGCCTCAGTTGAGCCTGCACGTGCCGCGCAAGGCGCTGCCTGTGCATCTTGGCGGCACGCTGGAAATCGATCACGCCACATGGTTGCTAAATTGCCGCAAATCGATGACGAATCGTGAAGACGAACTGCTTGCCAATATTGTCGGTGTGGGCACGGGCGTGAGCGTGACAGCCACAACAACGGCAAACCCAACAAACATAACAAACTTAGGAAACACATCGGGCGCAGCGTCACCGACGCCCCTCACGAACGGCAGCAGCGCTGCCAGCGCCATAGCAGCCACAATCATCAGCGCCGTGCATCAGTTGACCGAAAGCAACACAACCGTTGTCACCGTCAGCGGGGAACAGCGAACAGGCGGCGGCAGCGGCAGCAGTGAGGAGTCGGAGACCAACGAGAATATCACTATAAATGGACTGAGTCCCAGCCATCTGACAACCGTGTCTTCAACCACGGCTAGCTCTCTGATCAAGCTCAACACTAGCGGCATACAGCAGACTAACGGTACTTCTGCAGCAGGAAACATTGCTGCGACAGCAGCAGCAGTTGCAGCGGGAACAGCAGCAGCTGGCATAGCGACAACGGCAGGAGGAGCAGCAACAGCAACAGCTTCTGACAGCGCTGTCAATGGCAGTGCCGCTGGCGTTGCCAGCAACGGCAGCGCGGCTGAATTCTGGACGGAAAATCCGCCAAGCAGCGCCTCATCCGGCTTCAGCGATGATGACAGCCTGGCCGGACAGGAGGGCGATCCGAAGACAATCGAACAGATCGTTGAAATGGTACGCGAACGAGGACGCCAAGGCCTTATCAAAGAGTATACAGACATCAGGAATCGGGCGCCTGAGGGCACCTTCCTGCATGCGCGGTAAGTCCAAAAAAAGATATAAATTTTAAGATATCTATGACATTCCCATTCTCATTGTGCAGCATGCGCAACAATCTGACCAAAAACCGCTACACAGATGTTCTCTGCTACGATCACAGTCGCGTGGTGCTGGCTCGTGAGGATGAGGACGAGCTCTCCGATTATATAAATGCCAATTTCGTTGATGGCTACAAACAGAAGAATGCCTATATTTCAACTCAAGGTAAGGCAGAGCTCCCGACAAAACGAATCGATGCGCCCGCTATGGCTTCCTAGACAGAAGCACGTCAAATTCCACGCCTACGCCCACGCACAGCCCACTAATATATATTGTGTCGTTTCGTTTCGGTTTGTAGGTCCATTACCAAAGACATCCCAGGACTTTTGGCGCATGATCTGGGAGCAACATTGCTTAGTTATAGTTATGACCACGCGCGTCATGGAGCGCGGACGTGTTAAGTGCGGCCAATACTGGGAGCCGACTGAAGATAGTTCCTTGGACTTTGGCAATTACCATGTGCGAACAATTAGCGTCGAGAGCAATGAGGACTATACCGTTGCATCCCTAGAATTGAGAAACCTAAAGGTGAGTCAAGACCGTCATCCAATAGATCTCCTTGTGTCTCTCTCACACTGTCTCTCTGATTCTCTGCTTCTCTCTAGACTGATGAAATTCGCAATGTGTCACATTGGCAGTTCACCAGCTGGCCGGACTATGGCGTGCCCAGCTCTGCGATGGCCATGCTGAACTTCTTGCAGAAGGTGCGGGACAAGCAGGCGCAGCTGGTACGTGCCCTCGGCGACACCTGGGCTGGTCATGCGCGCGGCCCGCCCATCGTGGTGCACTGCAGCGCTGGCATTGGACGCACCGGTAAATGTCAATAGGAATAATGAATTGCAATTGCAATTGCTAATGCGAATCCTTGCAGGCACCTTCATTACGTTGGACATCTGCATATCACGTCTGGAGGATGTGGGCACCGCGGACATACGCGGCACAGTGGAGAAGATACGTTCGCAGCGCGCCTACTCCATACAAATGCCAGATCAATATGTTTTCTGTCATTTGGCGCTGATCGAGTATGCCTATTCGCGGGGCATGCTGCAAACGGTCGATCTGGCAGGCTTCGATGAGCGGGAACAGGACTCTGAGTAGGGTTTTAACACACATACAAAAAGGGCCACAAACACACACACACATAGGTACACAGATGCAGGCAAAATCCTAATTGCAGCCACATGAAATACATATTGTATACAGATTACTTATATATTATGATCAGCTTTTTTTTTCTTTGATAACTATTATTTTATAAATATATAATATCATATTATTATTATATTAATATTATTATTATAATTATTATTATTATATCATTATCATTCTTATTATAAATTGCAATTGTAATTTTGTATTAGCTGCTATATTAGGCAAACGATCTATGTTTATTTGTAATAATCTTTTTTTTTTTTTTTATCAATACCTAATACAATATATATATATATATATATATATGTATAGACAGGGAAAGAGAGAAACAGAGAGGGAGAGAGAGATAGATGAAGTATGAAAGAGTTAGAGTAAGAGCGAATGATGCGAGCTCATTGAAAATTGTAAAGTTGAGACTATTTCAGTGTATATTTCTGATTATTATTTAAATTGAATGTGAAAATGAATGTAATTTATCGAAAGCTCTTTCTATATAACATATGGCAATTGTAAATCCCTCGTGCATGCTACTTGAAGGCAGGACGTGTAGATATTGGTATACATACCACAAAAACACACTCCCACCCACACACCCACACACACACACACACACACACACACACACACACACACACACACACACACACACACACACACACACACACACACACACACACACACACACACACACACACACACACACACACACACACACACACACACACACACACACACGCATACACACACACACACACACACACACACACATACCCACACACACAGGCATACGTGCATTGTATGCATATGTATATGTATTTATATTTATACCAAGTTTTATGTTCTGTACGTAATTAATATTTAAAATGCATTCTTTGATACACAGAATCATAATTCTTGATTCAAGAAAATGATAAGCTTACTTTTTTTGAGAATAGAAACAAAAACAAACACACACAAGCCTAACAAACACGCTAACTCTACTCTATTCCACTCGAACCAAATGTCTCGATCACTTCCCAAGCCACGTCGGCGCCTCTAATTAACAAGAATTGTAATTGTAATGTACATTTACTTAAATTAAATTAAATTAAAAACTGAAAACAACTTAATTTAAATACAAAACCAAGATAAGAACAGAAAATTAAATATATATACATATATATATATATATATATATATATATATATATATTAAAAAGGTCAGCATTATGCCAATTATGCTAAGAAAAAGAAAAAAAAAAGGACTAAACAAAATTTAACATGGCTATAAAAAAAAGTTAAAAGCAAACAAACAAAAGAGAAGCAACAACAAACCAACAAACTTTTATTTAACAAGCCGACTAATGTTAACTATAAGCAAAAGCTGCATGAAAGATAATTAACATAATTAATTGAAATGACGCTTAGATAGAAATGTGGCAAAGTACAACGAAGGGAACGGAACGCGGGGTTAGGGCAACAGACGTGTAGTTTAACAAATGGGAAAGGAAAGAGAAACGCAAACGGTAACGGTAAACAGAAACGAAACCAGATATAGAAACGGAAACGAAGCCCCAGCCCAACTAAAAAAAAAACATTAACAAGTTGATACCGTCCTGCGGTAAAGTGGAGCAGAATATCAAAGTCAATAAATGTTAAAATATTTAATTATAAAATTAAAAAGAGCAGCTGAATTGACCACAATGTTTCTTTTTTGTTTTTAATGTAATACAAATAAAAAATTTTTTAATTCTATAATAAAATAAATAGAATGTTTAAGCAGATTGCTGCAGAAATTCCTACAATCAACTACAAAAATAAAAAATAATTAATTAACATAAAAAACAGCCTAGTTACATATATATATATATATATATATATATATATATATAAGAATTGTTCCACTGTTTTTCTATACACACTGAATAACAGTTACGTAACAGCATTATCTGCCCTACCACCCCCTACAACTGTCTGAAAGTTGAACCCACCACGTCTTGGAGAAGAAGTAAAATCGTCTGTACCAAAATTTCAAGCGCTTTGTAAGAAACACGTTAAATATATGGAGAAAAAACATATGTATATATATATATAGAAAATGAAAAAACCGTCTTAATAGCTGTTGAATTGTTATAACATAAAATGTGTATTTTTTTTAGGATTTAATTTAATTTTTTAAATTTTCTTTTCATTTATTTATATTTTTTTTTGCTTTATCAGCGGGTAGCAGTAAATTAATTGTATTTGTAGCGGAATTTTTAATCAACATTTTACCTAGTAAATGATGAGTTAAGCAAAGAAGAGTCACTCACAGACAAATACACACACATATACATACATACATATATACATAAATAAATATATATATATGTGTTTATATGTGCCGATGCAATGGCTTCTTTTCAAGATATTCAGATGACAGTAAAAGAAGATGAAGGTGCAACTAAAACTTGAATCAACATATTTTGTATTACCTTTTTAAATGTTAAGAAAAATGAAATACCAAATTTGCAGATAAATAAATTTAAAAAATGAATTAAGCAAAACTAAAAAAAAATGTAATAATTATTTAGTTGTTGTGTGTGGCAAAGAAGTGAAATAAAAACAAATATAAGCACTAACTGGCAGCTTTTTACATACAGACGAGAGAAACTTTCTGTCACATTTGTAAAAGTAAATCACGAAAAAAAGTATTATTAATGATAAGTATGTATGGAATAGATACATATACATATGTATGTGCAGATACAGATGTGGGTTCATGAAAATAATTGGGCAATCAATCTGTTAATGTTGGTCAACAACATTTAGCGATAAAACATAATATTCACTTCACAAATTATTCTAATTTGACTCTATTCTAAGCCAAATGTGAGTACATATTTTCAATGGTTTATCATTTGTCTTTGTGGGCAGCACCACTATTTTTATGAACACAGCTGTAGATGCAAATTGTAGGCTAGGCTTTCGAGTATATTATGCATACAAACACAAACACACACACATATACACTTGTGCATATATAAAAAATAGTATTTTTGGTGCGAATTTAGTAAGAGAAACAAATTAAAGCAAAACAATTCACAAATAAATAATTTGTTAGCCACTCATACACACATACACATACACATACACATACACATATTTTTATATCATTAGAATTGTAAAAGCTGTGATCAACATGATAAAAACAAAGATGTAGAAAAAGAAAAGCGTAAAAATTGAAAAGCGAAACTAACCCAATCACATCATGCTTACTGCACACACTGGCCCCAGACTAACAACAAATCTAAAGAGCAAACTTAAAGACAATTAAATTTTACAAATATAGAACAAATGAAAATAGAAAAAAAACTTATACAAATAATTAATTGAAATTTTATAACTGAATAACAAATACCGGTCATGATCATCATACGAAATTCAAGAAGAAGAAAAACTAATGCAACAACTATATACATACATACATACATACATACATACATACAAACATACATACATACAAACATACATATATACAAATATATATACGTATATACATACATACATATATACATACATACATATATACATACATACATACATACATACATTCAAACATTCATACATACATACATACTTATATAAATACACACATATATGTACATACGAATCTAGCAATTTTCAATTTTTTCAAAGGCCTTTTCGAAAACGCGAAACAAAAATAAATCTGCAAAATATTGCTCTTTTTCAAAATTCAAAAATAATGCTCTATTTTTGTAATGCTTAAAATCGAATGAAAGTATACATAATATACAATATATATATATATATATATATATATATATATATATATATATATATATATATATATATATATATATATATATATATATATATATATATATATATATACATATATATATATACATATATATATATATATATATATATATATATATATATATATATATATATATATATATATATATATATATATATATATATATATATATAATTTATCCACAACAATATACGTATATATATGTACAGTCTGTATCAAAACATTTTGTATCAATTTTTTTCGTAGTTTGAACAAAGAGAATTTGTTTAATTGTATACGATATGTGTATATTTGGCTAAAAAATATGAATATATTATATGTAACTAATATGATAAATTGGTTTAGCAAAATTTCTTTTAATCTAATGTACAATTGGTTAGTGTTACACACCCACACAAACGCATGATGGCCAGGCTGTTTGAATAGCACTGCATTTGATGCTGCGTCCAGTCTTTGTCTTTGTGACATGCACACATGACAGCGAACAAAGATCATTATCCAGCCCACCCAATTCAGCGCATCTTAACATTTGACCTTTAACCCTAACCTAAGTCAACTTTAACCTAAAATTATAAATAGAAGAGAAACCCTAGGAATGTTGTTGTCTTATTCTCTAATTGGATATCGTATCACTATCGTATTCACTATCCTAGACTCTTACATAAATATTTCCATTGTCCTCAAAGAAAAAAGAAAATCTCTGTACATATTATAAGAATGAACCGAGCCCAAGTTCAACTGCTTAAATGCTATTCCAAAAATTAATAAAATCAAAGCCTACATAAAAAAACCCCGATCGAAATATTAAAAAAAAAAATTAATATATGTATATATAAAAATATATATAAGTGCATACGTTTTCATTTTCATTGAAAAGAACGACAAATAGAATAAATACAAAATTTCAAAATAATTTCAGTATTTGTAAAGTGAATTTCATTTACTGGATACTGAAGCAGAAAAAAAATGATCAAAAACCAAAGCAGAGTGTGTAAAAATAAAATATAACAACAAAAATATATAGAAAAAAAAGAATTTCTCTCACGCTGTTTCATTTCGAACTAACTTATTCCAATATTTTCATTGCCAATAATTACAGGGTATACATATGCTTTGCATACTTTGATAGGAATTGTGTGAAGCTTTGCAGATCGGCGATCGCAATTTTTATGCTGCATATTTTTGGGATGATCAGTAAATGATCGGACGCAAAAATAGTCAGAGTAGCGGAGATTGTCAGGATCGGATATGGATTTTTTTTTGTTATCTCTGAATAAGTTGCTATCCAACTCTCGAAGAGTACGGTCGCGCACGCGCACTATTGTATATTCACTATTCTACGCAAACTGATTCAATAAAATCCGCTATTAAAGTACAAGGTCATGTAGTTAGAGGCATTCAAAACGTATTATTAAGTAGCCGCTAACTATGTTCTTTATGGGCCTAGAGCCAAATAAAAACAACCAAGAAGTCTACAATATGACCTCCAAGAAAAGTGAATGACATAGTGCAATGCTACCGGTGCACAGTGGTTGGGTTTGTATGGAGCAAGCGGCCAAAAATACTTCTAGAGGAGATAAAAATCTGAAACTATTTCAAAAATTCAATAAAAATAACATAAATAAAAAACACAAAAAAAATTGATCATATTCAATCTCCTTCAAATGTTACACCCACTGTCAGTGGTCGCGCTTGAATAGAGCGAGTGATTAAAAATTTTTCTAATGGAGATATCATTTTGAAATGTTTTCCAAAACTCTATAAAAATTTAATAAGTAATAAAAGATGTCTGAATAAGTTATACAAATTCTTTGTCACCCTCCTTCAGCCTTATAGACGAACCCTAAGAAAGAAAACTATAAAAAATAAAGTACAAAAATGAAATAAAATATTTATTCAAACGCAACGGCTACATTTCTTCGTTTACCATTTTAATCATTATCTTTACTTTTTCTGCATTTGTTCCATTTTCTTTGCACCGACGATTGAAGATAAACATGAGTTCAAAAACACACCTATAAAAATTGTCTACCAAATTCAAATTCAAAATAAATGAAATAAAAATAGTAAATAAATGAATTCGCAAAGTCAAACATAAACAACGAAGACAGACCAAACAAGTAAGAAGGCTCTAGTCGAGACGGATCGACTAAGATATATCCTGAACCCTGCAAAAAAATTAATATTCTTCTTCCGCGCAGTTACTGCCGTGGCTTGGGGGTGGGTTGGCCTGAAGTTTGGACGCTTATAACTCCATTGTAGATGTACGATCTTCATAAAACTTTCGAAAGATATTATCAGCATTCAAATGTGTCTATTTGCCAAATTACAAGTCTCTAGTAGTTGAAATACGTTTTTTTTTCAAATTGTGGGCGAAGGGGGCGTAGCATCTAAAATCTAAAAGTTACAAAATCGGCGTATCCAGACGGACAGGGCTATATCAACTTATTTTTTTGTGCTGATCAAGATCAAGGAGACGTCTCCTTCTGCCTGTTACATACATTTTCACTGAATTCCCATTTTTAATGGGTTCAGGGTATAAGAAATCTCTGAATAGGGTTTTAGCATAACGAACAAAAAGAGAAGAATATCCAAAGATAGTTAAGTGCATTAAAATAAATTTTCGGATTTGACACGCCCAAAACGGTGTCTATACTACTTGTTGGTATTTCTATGGACGATGTGATACATATGCAAAGCAACGATTTAACCTGAAAAGCCTTGCAATATTTAGTAACATGCATAACCAATGTTAAATCTTAGAAGTTATAGCTTTATATGCCTTCTATGAGAGTAAAAATATTTGGTGTATGTTGATTTCTCTAGTATTTTAAATACATTTTGTACACATTTGGCGGATGGGGGGAATTTAAAATCTATGAAATTATCTATATTTCAATTCAATTTGAATTTCAATTTATTTCATTTTTTTTTTTGTGACTAAAGATTTTTTGTGAATAGTATCTTAAAAAATTTAAGAGTTTAGACTAAGAACTAGGCCTTTTCTACTTAGACATTTATTAACAAGGATGGCATATGGCATATGGCATATACAATAACATAATTTATTTGGGGGTAAAAACAAAGAAATAAAAATCCCCAAGGATATTTATTGCAAGCTATATGGCTATGCCAGGTCATTTATATGCGAATGTATTGATTCATGACACTTCATTATAATAGTCATTTGCGATAGTCGCGATTATCTAATATCTACCAGTTCAACATTGCCTGGACAGTGTAGATCATACGTGGAATGATGCCATGGAAGATTTAGTATAAGCTTCAAAACTTTATTTTGTGTAATTTGCTAGGACATGAAGTCCAAATCTGGTGCGTGGAAAAAATTTGTTATACATGTCTGGTCTATAAGTTGTATGGTTAGTGGTAAAAGGTAATAGTAAAGACTTTTCGGCCAGTCGTAGCGGTACAATTATAAATTGAAAGACAACATTTAGCTTTTGAAGTAAATGGCTCACGCATTTATTGATGCGTTAATTATAGTTCATTTATTTAATAAATACACGCACATTAATAATACAATAAAACGTTCTCAATTTATCAATATACTCATAGATAGTTCAAAAAAGGGTTTTTATCTTTTTCTAATACTCTTTCTTTCTCTATTTCTACCTCTCCCACTCGCTCTGAGTCTGTTTCTGTCTCTAGTCGTCGTGTGCTTAACCAATGCCAATAAATACATGTAAACAAATCACGATTTATTAAATGTGTTTCTCGTATTCTCATATCAGTTTATTCAGTTTTCAATACGATTCTTCAAAATTTGTCACCTTTCGCAATATATGTTAGCTAATAAATTGTTTTTTTTTTTATTTGTTGTTAATAATTAATATTACTTAATGTGCGCCGAATAAACCAATAAAGCCAAAGCAACGCATTGGACCAATTTGTATTAGGGGTCAACCGGTATCCAGGTATATGTCTGGCTCAATGTAAATACATATACGTATATATCGATCGGTTTTGTTTGTTTTGTAAATTTAAAAACAGTTTTTCTTATATATGAATTTAGTATAAGTTGTAGTTTGAAATATTATCATATAATTAACATACGTATGTATCGTAAATCTTTAATCTTCAATCTTTCAATTCCTAAATGGAATGCATAGCTAATAACGCACACATCTAAAGAGATTTGCTTTTTGTTAAGGCTAAAAAATTACAAGCTATTTAAGTATTGGCGTAGAATTTGTTCATAGATCTTTTTCATTGACCTATATTGTTTTTTCGTATTTTTTTAAGTTTTTTTTTTTTTTTTGGTTTCGTTTTTAAAGTGCTAAGAGAGTTGCTTTATCGCTTAGCTTTCGGGACGAGAGCTTTAAGTTTTGCTATGCTTAAGTTGCAAAGTTCCTTTAGGCAGCTTTTAAGTAAACAAGTTCAATTGAACGAACTAGTTGCAGTTCATTCCAAGTCTAAGGACTGCAGTTTATCATTGGTTCCAGAGGTGTGTGTGTGTGTGTGTATGTAAGTATGTATGTATGTATGTATGTATGTATGTATGTATGTATGTATATATGTATGTATGTATATATGTATGTATGTATATATGTATGTAAGTGTGTGTGTGTGTGTGTGTGTGTACGTGTGTGTGTGCGTGCGTGCGTGCGTGCGTGTGTGTGTGTGTGTGTGTGTGTGTGTGTGTGCGTGTGTGTGTGTGTGTGAGCATGTGTATTTAATCTTATCTTTAATGACTGCAATGTGCGGCACCTTTTTTCAGGGTGCTGGCAAAAAGTTTTTGAGGTAACTGTAACAGTAATGGTAAACAGCAAAAATTAAAGCGGCAATTCAAATTGAAATTTTCAAATTCCCGAGCAACAAGTTTTGCCAACTAACCATATTCTCTATATAGTATATATATGCATGTTATGTAAGCCATAATTTGCTGTTAAGTAAACAGAAAAAAAAAACAGTCTGTTCAGCTAATCGAATATGCCGGCAACAAAAATATGCCACTAGTTGACGAAGTCACTAAATACATATAATAAATACAGTGGAAAAAAACTAATAATAATAGTAACATTACGAAAAAAAAAAAAAAATAGAAAAACTCCTGCAAATATCACGCATCAGCAGAAAAATATAAGTTCATAGCCACATCAACATCCAGACTGGGGAATTCAGCTTCAATTGGCAATTAGGCACGGCATTCACTCGATGCCAAAGGTGTTCGTCTCCTCGACGGCCAGCAGCAGCTTCTCGTAGAGCAGCTCCGGCGTGGGGTAGGGCGGCAGGTCGAGCCGATTGAAGCAAGTGTGGGCGCGTGGCAGCGCGTTCGGCTTGCCCCACTTCTCGATGCAGAAGCGTCGCGGTCCAGTGGAGCCGCGCAGCGCTGAGAAGCCCTCGTAGGGGATACTCGAGGTGCCTGTGACAAATTGCAGCAGGCGCAGGCGCTGCTCGTTGCTGAAGCGTTCGATTACTTGCCAGAACCAGATGATCACCTGATGGTTGTCGTGGTAGCCCGAGCGATATTCGGTATTCAGGCGCCAATCGTTTGTGTCGATTTCGGCGGTGCCAGCTATCACCAGCTCCAGCTCACGTGCGTCGAAAACGGAGACGAGCCGCGAGTCGACCACCTCATAGAAGCCGCGCACCAGCGACTCTGTCTGCTCCTGAACGCCACGCTCCAAGCGCCATTTGATCATGCGCTCCAGATACTCCTTCTTGTTCTTCTCGTTCACAATCAGATTCTTGCCGCCTGGCTTCAGTTCGCGCTCGACCACACGCCCCAGTAGCTCCTCGGTGACACAGAAGGTCAGCCCCAGGTCAATGCCAGTGCCAATATCGTTGTCGCGAATCCACTGCAGCGATTGATGAAACTCATTGTCCAGCGACTCCAGATCGCTGAGGGCCACCGGCAGGCGCAGCAGTGCCTTGTAGAAGGGTCGAGTGAAGAAGGCGTCCAGCAGATATTGATGGACTAGAGCCAGGCCCAGCACGCGCCCGCTGAACCGGAACCAATCGTGGCAGTTGTCCACGAAGGCCGACAACGGCGACACCTGCACCGTGTACGTGTCGTTGGCTGAGTACTCGAAGAGTCCGTAGTAGGGATTGAACAGCTCCCGGGACAGCAGAAAGAAAAACTCGCGCGAAGGCCCGCCATAGTCCAAGCCCTCCTCGGTGTCCCAGAGCACGGCGAGGCGACCTCGTTGCAGATCCTTCTTGTTGGCCGACATGATTCTGCGGAATGCATCCTCCAGCAGATGGCTACGCCGGATGTGCAATCTGTAAAGGGATTTTGATCATTTTCTAATTGAGTTTTCAATTAGTTTCAGGCATTGCAAATACTTTAGCTTATGTGGGCCCTGGCCGTAACCCTTTGACTCTAGCTTTCGATAGAAGCTGCGCAGCTTTGCCTCAAAGTCTCGACGGAATGGCGGCGGGGCACGTTGTGGCATCCGCGTGTTGAGCACCGGCGAGCCCTGCGGACTACGCTCTTCAATAGGAACATAGCTCATGATCTCCTGCTCAAACAAGCTGCGAGAGAAAGACAGAAAGAGAGAGAGAGAGAGAGAGCAAATTGATTGTTAGTTATTTATATAGGTGTAATATATTAGGTTATGTAAGTCCAGTTCCAACTGGACTGAATCAGAGTAAACTTGGCCGCAATTTATTGACCTTAAGTTTTCTAAGTTATGTGGCTAAGCTGACAACTTACTAATGACAACAACTCGAAAGCAATCGGGTGCAATCGACTTCCATTTACTCGATCGATTCAAGTGCATAGCAGGCTGAATGCAAATCGAAAGCTCTGAAAGTTATACATCATATGAAAGATACTAAAACACATGTGAAACCGCAAAATACCAACCCAATAGAATGCCTCATCAACCCAACACCTCCAAACTTTGAAAATCCTAAAATACCTAAAAATCACTAACCTCTACTTTAACATATAAAACAGCACCCAACACACACATAAAAATCGGTATATACATAAGTAATATAATAATAATCTGTATATAAATAGTAAATAGTCTAGACTAGCACGATCTGAAGGTCACAGTTGCCATAGCCTTAAAGAAAAACAAGTAAGAAGGCTCTAGTCGAGACGGCTCGGCAAGACAAGAACTTTTAATGCTCGTCTTCTGAAGGAATCAGGTACATTTAGTTTCAGAGCGACTTTGCGTAATGTTCAGGGTATCGACTAGCCGAGCATGCCCGACTGACGATTCTTACTAGATTGTCACACAGTCATTTTTTAGCTATTAAGCTATGCTAAATCTATTGCATCTGAAAAGTTATATTTGCAATGTGATGCGAGTGGCACAAACTAATAAATTTTCATTCAGAATACCAAGATTTTCAATTTTGGGATTCTATTTTGTATAACATTTGTATCAATGATTGAGAATAAACAGAATAGACAAACAAGAGGGTAAAAGGCAGCCGGAAGAATCAAAACTAACCGCAGTGCAGATCTTGTCGAAACTTTTCCCAATGGCCTCCACTGCGAAAGTGATGTTTGGTCAGCAATCATAGGCTTCAATAATATCGGGAAATATAAATATTGTAATTGCCGATTCATAATTTGTGTTGCGTTTTACTTTTATTTTATTTTTTGTCTCGCTTACTTTCTGACCTTCAACTTGAATTTCGAAAATTGACCAATTAATAATACAAATTATGGCGATCGGTTACTGCCAGCGATCAATAGTCGGACTTTGAGGGGTACAAGGGATACGAGGGAGCACGGTACCGTGCACTAGTGACAACAGTTCGAATGCAATTAACGCCTTTTTGCGCGGCACGGAAATGACTAATTTCCAAAAAAAAAAAAAAATTATAATGATAAAACATAAATAACTAAGTAAGAACGCTCTACACGAATGGGTGTGCCCGACTAGCAGATATTCTTAGCCTAGTTTAATCGAACGGGTATTTGCACATGCTAATACATATATATATATATATATATATATATATATATATATATATATATATATATATATATATATATATATGAACATAAACATAACAGTTATAAATTCGATTACGCCAGCGTGCGAGTCTGGGACTTCGTACTTTGCGCATCTGAAGTATGCATCGGCTCTACCCTCCCAATCATTTCACTGTCTGTTAGCTAGGGGGAAAATCAGAAATTAAAGTCGAAGCTGACAATTCATTTATGGAATTCGAAAGAGCATGCATGCATTTTAATGTACAACTATAGAGGGTATTCGCTTTTTGGTTGGGTTAGAAGTTTTCTTTAATAACTTGGCTGAACTGTGGACGCTTTTAACTCCATTTCTGGATAGACTATCGTCATGAAACTTTCAGAATATAATAATAATAGTACTAAAATGTGCCTATTTGCCAAATTTCAATTTCTCTAGTATTTGAATTACGTTTTTTTTTTCAAAATTTGTGAGGACGGGGGCGAATTTGGGGCCGGTATCCAATAAGTTATTATCTATATATATGCGGTAAATTAATATATATATATATGCAGAAGACTTGTAAACTCTAACTATAAAGATGAACGAGATATAATTTTATAGGTGATTTCAGATAAATGTCAAAATCGATAACGTTGAAACGAAGAAAGTGATCGATTTTCTGAAATACTTTTAACAAAACCATTATACCTTGATTTGACTTGACTTTACGCATCGAATTTTTGCTAATCACGAACATGTACATACATGCCTGTTACACAAATTCAAACATAGTCAATATACCCGAAATTCCCTAAATGGACTCACAATATTTTTGTTTTTGTCTTGTTTTCGAAATGGTAACTGATCGACAAATATAATTTGAGCCGTGTCAAATTACTTTCAAAATTGACTGAATTTAACAAATTATTAACAAAAACAAGTAAGAAAGCTGTAGTCGAGACTGCTCGACTACAAGATCCCCTGGACACCTCTTCAAACGAATAATATTCCAAGAACTATTCGATTCGTTTCTGCACGCATAAAAAAGTATACATACACACACATGCTGATCTACGCTTGTATGCATGTATTTATATGTGTCAGCATTGCAGGCGTCTTGCTGACTCTGTTACGTGGGTTGCGTTGCGAGAACTTCTTTGATTAATAATTCTGTTTCTAGATGGACATTCAGATTATGATCATGACATTCAGCGTAGACTCTAACTCTAAAGATGAAGGAGATATAATTTGATAACTGATTCTCGATAAATTATTGCATCGACAACTCTGGAAATATAAGAGTTATCGAATTTCGGAAACAAACTCGTACTGCGCGTGCAATATACGGACCTAACACAAAAAGAATGAAGTCTCTAGCCCTTGTATATTCGGATATCCTTGCGTTCAAACATACGGACAGACGGACATGGCTATATCAACTTTTCTCATCACCCTGATTAAGAATATATATAATTTATGGTACTATGGTACCATAGTACTCTGATATTCAATGTGTTCAGGGTATAACAAGTAAGAAGGCTCTAGTCGAGAGGGGTCGACTACGAGATACCCTGAACCCTGCAAAAAAATTAATATTCTTCTTCTTTACGCACGTATAAGCGCGCGCTCTGCTAACCGCGAAATTGATGCCGACGGTGGGGGGTGGGATGGGCTGTATTTTGAACGCTTATAACTCCATTTCCAGATGGACTCTCTTCATGAAACTTTCAAAATATATTAATTGCTTTCAAATTTGTCTATACGTTTTTTTTTTTTCAAATTGGGGGTGAAGTGGGCATGGCATCTAAAATCTGAAAATAACAAAATCTGCGTATCCATAATATCTATCTAAATATACAAATTTGAAGTCTCTAGCTAAAACGGTGTAGAAGTTATGCTCGAAAACCTACAAAAGAAAAACGAATTTTCGATTTTTTATCGATAATTAAGGAATGGGATGAGTTATCGAAAAAACAAAATAAACTTGTACTGCGTAACTAAAAATTTCAGCTCTCTAGCTTTTGTAGTTTCCGAAATCTCGATGTTCGTACGGACGGACGGACGGACGGACGGTTGGACAGACGGAGAGACGGACATGGCTATATCAACTTATTTTTTTATGCTGATCAAGAATATATATACTTTATGGGGTTTGCGATGTCTCCTTCTGCCTGTTACATACATTTTCACAAAAACATTATACCCTGAATTCCCATTTTCAATGGGTGCAGGGTATAAAAAGAGAAGCGAAAAACGCAGCACAGGAAATTTGCAATTAACTTAAATTAAGTGTGGTGCAAAACGCGTGCGCGACTTTAAACGCGCTCGAGCTTTTGGCTGCGTGCAACAGATACGGGTGCGTCGCCCACAATGAAGCGCGTGCGTGCGTTGCGCTTGCCACCAGCCAGCCACAGAGTTCACAGCTGAAAGTAGAGAATTCTGGTTAGAGGCAGCTCGAAGTGCATTACGAACGATGCCACAATGGGTCAGCCGAAAATGTTGGGTGCGGTCGATTTTAATTGAATTAGGAGCTTTACGAGCTTCCGTTCTTGGAACATGCAGAGATCAGACCAAATATATAAATATATAATGACACGAGCAGAGCAATTGCTAAACATCTCCGAGAAGAAAACATCTTCAAATATACCTACTCATGGTATCACAATATAGTACTATATAGTATCATATATACAACTTTTATCGATTTGAAGGCTAATGAACTACTTAACTCTCGCACTACGCACAGTTTATCAGAAACCCGCAAGTCGACTGCTCCCTTATGTACATGTATAAATATGATAAAATAAACGCCTTCAGATACGGCTGTCGTATAAAATTAAGCTTTAGCTCGAGCTGCAACCTTATCAAAACTCACTTCTTAAGGTTTAATTTTGAATGGGAATTTACAAAATGATATTGTGGCTATTATTAATATTTATGTACTATTATTCAAAATAAAAGTTGTATTTAAATATAAAATGGAGCATGAATAATAAACAACTTTGTCACTCCACATAGATACGTTATCAAATATAGCTAGAATGAAAATTCTGTTAGAGTTCTAAATATGTTCTGATTGGGTTCTTATCAGACTTAAATACAACTATTTAAAATAAACTAAATTATATATATATATATATATATATATATATATATATATATATATATATATATATATATATATATATATATATATATATATATATATATATATATATATATATATATATATATATATATATATATATATATATATATATATATATATATATATAAATATTTGTAAAACATCTGTATATAAATGTGTTTTATATATTTATTGTAAGTTTTTAACTTGTTCTAAACTCCTTGCAATCTCCGATTGCGGATCAAGTTTTGAATGCCTAGACAACGTATATCTCATTATACATAAGCCCATATGCATTCAGTGCTTTGTATCATTCACATTATATATATATATACATATTTTTCCACATTTTCTCATGGTATCAGCTTCAGTTTCAGCTCTGACCCAACTTCGGGGCTGCAAACATATTTTGATATCGCAACAAAACTAAATTCCATAAATTTGTAAGCACATATCCGATTTGCACACAGAATGTATCCCATTATATATATGTATGTACATATAGACAAATATGAGACTTTGTATGGTGGTTTCATTGCCGCAACAACAACTTACTTGGCCCACATGGTATTATAAGTAACGCTGAACTTGGAAAAGAGTCCCATTTGTAGCCTCGGTGGATAATTAAATTGATAATATTTCGTAGTCACTAAAATTGGGTTATAATTCCAGGCGAACGAAAAAAATAGAAAAGAAACCCTCCTAGCGAAAGCGATGCGAGCGTTTTTTTGTAACTGGACTGCGGCACAGGTTCTGGAGACCCGCAATGGGCGAGAGCGAGGACCGATAGCTGCTCTGATAAGCATACGGCATGATAAAACCATTGTCGTCTGCACGAGTATTACGAATATAATAACAAAACGATGTCGCAAGTAAGCCCCACCATCAATAGCTGAATCGGACGCAATTGCTTAGCTCAGGGAAGGGGCCCAGGGTGGAGGGTGGCGGTGGGGTGATTAAGTGATGGGTTGGTAATCCAGCAAAACAACACAGGCGACCACTGACAACAGTTGGAACAGTTGGATGATTGTCATCAATTTACAACAGGGCAACCCCAATTGGAATTCGAACTCGAATTCGAAGAGTGCCACGATAGGCGCTCAACATATTTCCTATTGTTTCTGAATTGAATTGCGTTGGCCTGCGTGAAATTCGAATGAAAGAAAGCGAAAACACTTCAGCCTGAGCCCAGCCAGATTCTGGAGTCTCCCATTAGTCTAAGTAATCGAAGCTTAGAACATAAAAACAGAACCACAATCTTTGCGACGCATACCCTGTCATCATGGGAAATTTATTTCAAGTAGAGTATATTAGTTTCACAGTCAGATGGCGACATTCCGATTCCAATAGCAAAATGTGGAAACAAAACTTGATCTAACTAAATTCTAATGCACTCAATCTATATGATATGATGAGCATTCACAGCTTGTTCCCGTCGCATTTGTATTGCAAAAGTTGATTGCGTTGATAAGGGATATGGGATCGCTTAACTTGTCTGCGTTGCATTCCTTTAGCTAGAAACCGAGAGATACTTGATAGATGGATTATGTCAGGTTTGGGGTTTGCACTGGGTGGGAAAGCTGCAGCCGAACCGTGGGAACTGCAACATGTGGCAAGGAAGTGTGCAAGCCGAGCTTCTGCTCTCTGCGTTCTGGTAAATGTCCCAGTCTCTGAGGAAATTGAAAAGTGCTTTGCACGCGTAATTCGTGGCTATTCGCTGGCTATTCATTGGGATATGATTCATGCGATCAGTGGCTGTATAGTGTAATATGAGAAGTCAGGATGTTGACGTACTGCATAAGCACGACGGACACGGCTATTTTTATTTTCTTTCAAGTAATTTCCGAATTCCATCACATCGCATAAATAAAGCAAAAAAGAAAAATATACATAAGACGTATTAGAGGAATTTCGATGGGTCTTCTAGCTTGATAATGTATACTCGAACAACTGCCATTTGGCAATTATTTTATGATATGTCAAATCTTTGTTGGTGATTTGTTAATCCTTTCGTTCATTTGTTTCTCTCTCTGCTAAATATATTTTCCTTTCTCTTTTTTAATTATTAACTTTAATATTATTTGTTTATATAATAATGTATTAAAATTGTTTCATAACACCTTCCCTGTTCATAGTTCATAGGTCACTGACCATATATGAGTTGGTGATATTATTGAAAAATTTGTCTGCTGTTATTCTGGCTGCATATTGTCATTGTTTAAGTTGACTTGACTCTCGTCTTAGTAATCTGCCTTTAAATAAATAAATAAATACTAAAATCGAAAAACGATTGCAATTCCTATCAATTTCAAGAAGTACCGATATGATTTCAATTTTTCAAACTTTTTACACTCACACTATAAACACCCTATGTTCCAATGATCGTGAAAAAACAAATTAATTTTGAAAAAGTTTTTCGCAAATCTCTTCTTGCTATTTATATATTTTGTAACAATAGATTGTTTCTTTATATATAATGTTCTATAAGATTAGATGCTTTCTCAACTTTGTTTTACAAAAGTTTCAGAGACAAATTACGATTGAAATCAGCCTTTCAGTTAGATATTTAAATGGGACAAGTCTATGAGTAACGCATTAAATATGTATTTTTACTCTACCCATTTCGACATATTTCAGAAATGCAAGTGATTCCCACAAGCTTTTTTTTTTAGTCATGATTTAATATAACTTATTGACACACAGGCATCCATTGTTGAGCGTCGGCCTGGACGGGCTGACAACCTAGCAACAACAACAACAATAACAAGAAGAAATCAAAATAAAGAAAGATTCATCCTAGAAGCTTTGTGCAAAGAGTTTAGTTACTTACACGGCCCACACGATGTAGGCAGCCTTTGATAGAAAGCCCATTTTTTAGCGCGTCTAGAGCCTTGAGCACGGAGTGGCTGAGCATGCATGCCGTTGGATGCTTGAGATTCTTTCAGCACTGTTCGCAGCACCAATTAAGCTGACAGCAACAAAGCATTTATAACACAACAACAAAAAAGAAGCGAGCACGTAGCTTTCAATTTTCTATTTTGAATTCCAATTTTCAATTTTAATGCTAGCTAATTCTCTTTTACGTGTTTATTTATGATTTATTTATGTTTTATTTATTTATTATTTTTTTTTTTTTTTAATTTAATTTTGAGCTTCCGACACTGTTGCGACTTTTGCTCGCGCTGACAGTTAAACTGCTTCTGTTTATTTTTTGTTTTTCACAGTTGAAAGAAGCGCGCGAAATTAAGCGAACACAAACTGGGAATTAGAATCGAAATCGTAATCGGAGTTGGAGTTGGAGTCGGAATCAGATCGGATAAACGGAATTGTTCAGTTCGGGGTGCCCGGCGTATTTGTACAGTTGAATAGCAAACGCAGAATGGACGTGTTTGTCTAGCGCCCAACTCATAAATATGAAATTGAAAATGGAATTAAGCGAGCGCACAAAATATACAACAACAAGAATAAGAACAACAGCAACTAGACACAACTCTATAAACCAACTGAGCAGCAGCAAAGAAAATTATTTAATTGATATTTTTTTGTTTGTGTGTGTGCCGAAGTGCAACCGAAGTGCAGCCGAGCACTTTTGCCGAACTTTAAATTCTGCTGCTCCGGCGTCAGCTGTCGCTAAAAGAAGTCAATAGACGTCGGCGATGTCGGCGTCGACGTCGACGCTAACGCCAACGTCAACGCCGTCAGCGATATCAGCAGCGACTGCGGCTTTGGCTTTGGCTTTGACTTGTGAAGGGGCTGCACCCGACTTAGGCTGGTGCGCTTTGATTACGTTTGTCTGCAGCGACAGGGCTCGGGCTACAGTTAGGGTTAGGACAGGGGCTGTGGGCTGCGGCTGGGGCTGGGGCTAAGCATGTGTGCATTGATGACGAGTGTGGCATTGGTCATGGTTATTGCTGTGGCTGATCAGCCGATCGTCGGCTGTTACTGGGCCGAGTCTAGCTGACTGCGTGGCCGGCTGACTGACAGTGGGGCTGGGTAGTTTCAGCCAAAAGGCGCGTCATGCTTTTAGCACGCCTAATAATGGCTGCAACTGTGTGTGCTCAAAGCCCAACAAACCCAATGAACTGTAAACCATGCGGGACGACGACAACTACAACGACTAACGGACAAGATTCGTCTCTAATGGGTCAAATAAAAACAACACAAGCAGGAATGATTTAGTAGCGGGTAGACTGAACTACTGGATATCCTACATTCATTATGCATTATGCAATTTCTTATTACCAATAGTTAACACTTGATATTCTGCATTGAGTTCAGCTCGAATAATCTCTTTTTTAATGCTTAGGATCTATATTGATAAAATGAATGAGATAGATGGCGTTGATGGATGGATGGCATGAAAACTTTGTTGAATACATCATACCCTTTAAATACATTTTAATGGGATAGGGTATATACACATATGTATATAAATATACCCTCGCGCAGCAACAACAACTGGGAACTAAAAGCTTGTCAACGCTCCAACGCTATTCCAATGATCATCATCTTGATCATGATGATCGTTGACAATAATGAAGATGACGCTACTGCCACACCCCCGGTCAAAACTTATTATCCGAGAGTCAAAGAGCTACAGCTGGAACAGTCGCCGTCGATATCGTCGTCACCGAAACCCTGCCTAGCCAATAAATTATGGTTTATTGGCAACGATCGTTTTTCGCAGCGCCAAAAAAAAAAAAAGTAAGAAAGCCCTAGTAGAAATGGCTCGACTGCGAGATACCCTGAACCGTGAAAAAAAACTAATACTCTTCCTTTACGCACGTATAAGCGCACCCTCAGCTACCCGCGCGGTTGCGGCTGTGGCTTGGGGGTAGATTTGGCTATACTTTTGACGCTTATAACTCCATTTCCAGATGGACGATCTTCATGAAACTTTCGGAATATATTAATAGCATCCAAATATTTGCCAAATTGAAATGCCTTATTTTCAAATTGGGGAAGAATGGGGCATGGCATAAAAAAAAAATGAAAATTACGGACAGGTCTATATAAACTTATTTTTTTGTGCTGATCAAAAATATATATACTTAATGGATCTACGACGTCTCCTTCTGCGTGTTACATACATTTTCACAAAATTATTATACCCTGCATTCCCATTTTCAATGGGTTCAGGGTATAAAAACAAACTTGAAACTAGGTTAAACTGCGTCGCGGAGCGCCTCCTCGTCAAGGGATTAGCACGAGAATCAATGTGGATGCTAAAAGCTCGAAATTAAGCGTTTCTCTCTCTCTCTTTTAAAAGGGAGCGGTTCAAACCCAAACACAAATGCATATACCTAACTGATATCTAATGGAATACCACTAATAATCGGGAGAGCTTCTCGGATAGGGTGACTCTAGCATCATAAATGTGTTGCGAGTATAGAAAGAGAGTGGAAGATAAGAAGCGAGAAAGAGAGAGCTAGATATGGACAATGTAAAGCAAGAAGTAATGCGAGTAATGAAAGAGTGGAAGATAAGGAGAAACAAGTGAGAAGGCTCTCGTCGAGACTGCTCGACTACGAGATACCCTGGACCCTGCAAAAAAAGTGATACACTTTTTCTTTATGCACGTATAAACGCGCGCTGTACTATCCGCGCAGTTGCTGCCGTGGCTTGGGGGTGGGTTGGGCTATACCTTGAAAGATTATAACTCCATTTCTAGATGGACTATCTTCATGAAACTTTCAGAATATATTAACAGCATATATGAGAAGCAGAAGTTACGCTCAAAAACCTTAAAGAAAATCAAACGAATTTTTTTAATTTTTTATCGATGATAAGGAAATGGAATGAGTTAACGAAAAAACAAACAAACTCGTAATGCGTAACTAACATACGAGTATTCATGTGAAAGCGCTCTAGCTTTTGTAGTTTCCGAAATCTCGACGTTCATACGGAGTGATGAACGGACAGACGAAATTTGAAACATATCCCCCAAAAAGATATGTCTATATATCTACACATATATATAAGTCTAAAGATTCTTATGATAAAAAAAAAAAAATATATATATATATATATATATATATATATAATTTGACTGAACTAGAGTGTTCTTCCCAAAAGTGGATTTGGAAAGTATAAATAACTTTGGCTGATAACCTGATTTGCTGATTAGGTAACCTTCGATAGTGACTAAATCTGCATTTACAGATGAGAGTCGTATCTTTCTCTACCTCTCCCTCTTTTTTCTCTAATCCTCTTTCTCAATACAATTCAACTTCTATCAGCCAATTTTACTCTTTCTGCCTGCGAATAGAACAACTTATCTTACTACAAATACAAGGTATTATTCTTACGTAAAATGTAATTTTTCGATTTCTTTGGATGGAGAACCATCTCATGATTACAGGTCAGCTTATCGTGTGGCTCGTATAGCCCATAAGGAGTTTGACTACTCACTCCCACGGGATGGCGATGCCAACATGGATTTGGTCACCAAGTTGTTGGGATGCAATGGAGCGCGTTAATTGAAATCTAATTGAATGCAATTATCTCTCGCACAGCTTCGCTTCGATTTATGCCGGATAATCTGGGGCTTAATCTTTTAACGAGTTGTTAAGATTAAGGCCATGCGAAATTCATGTGAATAGTTCCTCAATACTTGTGGTTGACTCAACAATTTTAAGAAAGAAATATTGGCAATTAGTTAATAAATGTGAAGTGGCTAATGTCTGAGGAGTCGGTGTTGTCGAGGGAAATACGCTCAATTTGTTGCTTTGGAAATAGTTTGTTAACCTTGTTGGTAATACTATAGTTATTGTTTGTTATTATTATTGTTGTTGTTGTTGTAATTGCCATTAAAAGTGTTTTGGAAAATAAGTGAATGACCTTCACGGCGATTTTCAAATGTAATTAATACACATGCAGTTGTCTACATCGGCAGCCACGACGACGATGATGGTAAATGCACTGAAGCAGGACGACCAACACCACCAACACCATCAACTCCATCAACACCATCAACACCACCAACCATCAGCATTGACCACCATTGCACCCGCGATCTATCCAAGTTGCTGCCGATGACGCAGCCATGGAATTTGTGTCAAAGCCTTTGCCATGTGCAGCCGTTGGCTCTTTTACTCTACCACTGACTGTGACTTCAACTTCCACTGTGCAACATAGTGGAACCAGATGCAATAATTCCCAGCAATTAATCAATTCACTGTTTCTGAGTGATTACACTCGCAGTCACACACCTCAGCATAAATTGTGATCTGAAGCATAAATAAATTCAAAGTCGATTCGATCAAGTCGCCCATATCTACGGATCTAATTGAACGCACAGCCTTAAAGCAAATAATAATATAGAGCATACTACCGACAAGTGTCAAACACATCTTAAAAGCGTGTTTAGAGTAAACAAAAATTTATAGCTGATTGAAGGGCCTGCAAATATTTTCGATTTTCCAAATTCCCTTCAAAATTCTAAGATGGTTGGAGAGCAAGAACTACTTAAGTATGTAAGTAATGTGTATAAGTGCCTATCTCCTATCTCCAACGTTTCATTATAAACGTGTTTGTTATTATTGTTTCGAGTTGAAATTGGAAAATGGGGAGTTTCAGGGTGATGGACGTAGATTGGAGAGTAGAGAAAGGAAAGTGAAGAGTGGAGAATACAAATTTTAAAGAGAAGGATGGATATTAAAGTTCAGAGTGAAGAATACATTATGACTACCTTAAGAGAATTTTGAGTTTTTAGATCAGAAGAGTGGACATTCGAGAGTGAAGAGTTTAAAATAAAGTGTGGAAGGCATTGCATGTAGAGCCTATACAATATAACTACAATTCTTTTAACTTCTTATAATTCAATATAATATAATAATAATATAATAACAGTCAGTTACCTCAGCAATATGGTCAATTGTAAATCATGTCCCAGACGCTCCAGGGCGGGCACGCCCTCAACTCTCAATATGTTTATTTTTTCGCGCAGTGATCGGGATACTGTATGTTGGCCTTGACGTTCGCGTAAGATTTCTAAAATATTGGCTTGTCGCAGAAAGGCAATAACCTGAAAATTAAATAGACGAATGGAGGATAAATATTACATATTATATTTAAATAGTGTAAACAAATTTTTGTTCTATGCCTGACAATTTAGTAATATCTTTAATCATTATCGATCAATCAGAATAAACTAATCATTTTAGAAAAAAGCTTGGAACTGATAACGATTAGATTCCCTAAATAAATAAAGCGTTGCGTTAATGTCTTTATATATTCTCCCTCCTGTTTAATGACAAGTTTTGATCATGAGTAGCTATAGAGAGATATTTAAGTCTCAGATCTAGAGCTTAGACAAATGACATTTCATATAGCTAATATCAATATCTGAGCATACCGATTGACTTTAATTGATATATGTACATATATACGGGTTAGATATATAGTTTGCATAGCTAGATTTGTTATAGGCCAATGGGAAAACTGCACTCCTTACTTTTTCATTATAGGCTATCGGCACATCTTCGTGGCCTATGGCTGAAGGGATGCCGGTGGAGCTGGTGCTAGGCCCGCCGACAGCGCCGCTGAGGCTCAGCGCGCAGGCAATGGCTGCCGCCGTGGTGCAGTTGTGTTGGCTGGCGCTTGATGCTTGATTGGCGCTGCTACGACAAGGACGAGGTGGCGGCAGCGGCGGAACGCCCGACACCGAGGCCGATGCACTGCTGGAGCTGCTCGAGTTGATGTGGCCGGCGGAGGCCGACAGGCAGTTGCCATCAATGAGATCCGGCTGTCCTTCTCGTGGCATAAACTGGTGCGAATGCGGATGCTGCTGCTGCTGCTGTTGTTGCTGTTGCTGGCGATGGCGGACAACGCGCGGACACTCGACGGGCAGGCGAGGGTCCATGAAGGATGTCTTCCGATGCTGGTGGTCGATGAAGAACTGCTTGCCGGACTGATCGATCTTGGTCTCCCAGCAGGAGGGCAGGTCGCGGCTGAGCTGCGCAAAGGTGTTAACCAGCGCCACCAGATCCTTGTTGTACTGGTAGCGCTGGAAACACTGCGGATCGCGCCGTATGCGCATGACCATGTGCTTGAGCGCCGCGTTCCGGTTGTAAATGGCTAGCGCTGCCTCATTGGTGTGCAGCAGTGAGTAGAAGTCCGGCCGGCACAGCATCAGTACCGCCGGATGTATGGCTAGGTTGAGCGAGGCGGGCGACGCCGCTGCGCCGGCTGCGCTGCCAGAATCAGCTGCGGCGCCAGAAGTGTTTGACGCTGCAGTCTGGCTACTGCCATGGGGAAGACCGTAAAGCTGATTGAGACCTGTGTGGGTCGCTGAAGGATCGGAGGAGTGCAAGGACAGTCGATTCTCATTGGTGATGGTGCGCCGTATGGACTGATAGCGCCTGTCCAGCTGCTGGCGATGATGCTGCTCGCGACCTCCGGGACCCGTGCTCGGACCGGGTCGCTGCCAGGATGTGGTCCGCGTCGTGTGATCAATGTAGAATATGCGTCCATGGCTGTCCATACGTGCCTCCCATGCGGGCGGCAGCGGTGCCTCCGCCATGGAGCCACAGCCGCCGCCGGCGGTCTCCATGATGCCGGCACCAGCGGCAGCTGCTGCTGCTGCTGCCGCTGCAGCCGCTGCCGCACTGCGCTCCGGTATGGAAGGCAGTCGCGTGCTGCTGATGTGCACCATGTCCGAGCTGTCATCCACATCTGATGCACGTGCTCCGCCGGCACCGGCCGTCGAGCCGGGCGGCGACTGCAAATGACTAGAATTGGGCTTGGCGGCTGATGCGGCTGAAGCAGAGTTGGCAGTGACGGCCTGCAGACGTGCGTGACGGCGCGCATGATGTGTGGGCGTGGGTGGACAAACCAATCCGCCAGCAACAGAAGCCGCAACCACACCTCCACCGCCGCCGCCACCCACACGCTTCAGGAGTCGCTGCTGTGGCCGCTGGGCATGGAAAGTGGGCGTGCCGAGCGGCGGCGGTGGTGCCAGGGGAAGTGGCAAGATTGGCTCCAGGCCACCTACGCCTCGTCCGCGCGTGGGCGAATGCTGCGACTCGGGGCTGAGACAGAGATCCAGCGGCGAGACGCTCCGCGTGGAGCAACCCGAGGGCGGACTGCGGTGGCGCTTGGGCGAGAGCAGGAGCCGAGGCGAGTTGATGCTGCTGCTGCTGGCCAAATGGTAAGCCTCATCGCTCCCTGCCACTGTGCCAGCAGCCTTGCCATTGGACAGGGCGCGGGTCAAAGGACGATGTTGCCGCAGATACGGAAAGTGGTGTGAACTGAGGCCGTTGGAGTTCGAACTCGAACTGGCGGCGCCAGAGCTGCAACTGGCGCTAGTGCTGCTGCTGTGCTGCTCTTGAAGGGGGAACGTGGGGAACTCATAGGTCATATGGGCCGGCACCTTCTGTGTGCTGATAGTGTTGATGTAGCTGTCGGGCCCGATCTTCTTCTGGATCAGTGGCTTGAAGCGCATCGGTGGCGGACTGGCCTCCGGCTGGCCCAGAAGCCGAAGGGGCGAGTTGTTGCTGCTGCTACATGCTCCACTGTAGCTAGGCATGTCCTCGCCAAGCATGCGCTCGTCCGTGTCGAGTATATCGAACTTGAAGACATCCCCCTGCAGCTTCATCTCCCGCCCAACGGTGCGCGGCGGCCACGAACGCTCCAGCGGACGATGCTGCGCCGGCGGCTGTCGTAAGTGCGTTTGGCGGCTATGCGCACCGCTGCCCAGGTAGGCGCTGGCCTGTAGTGCTGCTGCGGCACCTAGTAGGCTCTCTACAGCGGCTGCCTCTTCATCCACCTCGTTTTCATCGTCGTCCTCCTCCTGTCCGAGCGACTCCTTGTTCTGCTGTTCACGCAGCTCAGCCACACTGAGCGAATCCACCATCTCGGCGGGCACCGTCTCGAAGCACTCGCGTGCAACCCACAAGTTAAAGCTATCCTCTGTCGTCGTAGCGGCCATGGTAAGTGGTTTTTTCTTTATCTTGCAGACACCATTCTGAGGCGAGAGCGTCGAAGACTTGCGACGAGCACCGCCACCCACGCTGCAGCTGCCATCGCTGCCAATGCTCTCGTTGCACGAGCTGCTGGGCGAGAGTGCCGCCCCAGTTGCCGCTCCAGACATCGAGTCCAGAACCGTGCAGCTAGGCATCTCGCATGATTTGGTATAGAGCAGAGCTTGGTGGTTGCGTGGCTTGGCCAAGTCGCCGCCATTGGCAGCCACCGTTGAAGCTGGCGATGCTGCCGCTGGCAGTTCGCTGCTTTCGTTGTTTGTCTGTGGTTGCAAGTCTCTTGGAGCTGTTGTTTATAGGGAAAAGAAAATCAAACCAGTTAGCCAAAAGTGAGATGGCACAAGTGAGTCGCTTACTTTGATTATGCCTTTTGTGCATCACAACGTCGCCGTCTGCATCTTGTTCCGGCTGCTGCACTTGTTCAGAGTCCGGCTGTTGATCTATGCTCTGTTCATTGCTCTCATCCAAATCGGCATCTGCGTCATTGACGCTCACTCTGACGTCACTGGCCAGAGTCAATGCACTCTCGAATGCTGTTTCCAGCTCGTCGCTTTCATTGCCATTGCGCGCCTCATAATAAGCATCCTTGGTATCATCATCATCATCATCATTATCATTATTATCATCATCATCATCATCATCATCATCATCGTCGTCGTCGTCGTCGTCGTCGTCTTCACCATTATCCGCTTGCTCGTCATTGTTATGTGCCGTTGTCACTTGGCTGTCTTGCTCAGCATCCGTCGAGATTTCGCCAGTTACGATGCTCGCCGTTGCGGTAACGTGCACTGGAGGCTCCATGCTGCTGTTCCCGCTTCTTACTCCGCCCCAACGGCTGCTGCTGCTGCTCTACTTTTTTATAGATTTCTTGTTTCGCATAATATTTGCTGCACCAGTCACTGCGCTGTGCTGCTGTTTGGTGCTGCTGCTGCGTCGTCGTGTTCTTGCTATCGATAATTTAAAATGTTTCAAAATCAGCTGTTCAGTGGACCTTCATCTTACCACCACTGTATGCGCGCAATGTACTATAACATTGCCATCAATTGTAACACTGTAAAAGAAATAAATAGAAATAAGATGACAAAACGTAAACAAAAGTATGACCGCATGCTAATGGAGTGGCCAGTCTATTTTGGTATTTAAACTGAATTTGCTGATATTAAATATGTGCATATAAATTGTCTGTAAAATACATGCTTAGTAATACCAAAGACAGATTTTTAAAAAAGATTTATTGATTGATTAATATGTAAATGCATATTTAAATAGATATTAATAGCTTTCGTTCGTTTATGGAAAATATAAATATAATTTAAATTAGATTTTTTAAATATATATGCAGAGATTTGCATACAGTGCCTAATAAATAGAATTAACCCTAATATTTAATATAAATTAATTGAAAAATTAAATTAAATTAAAGAAAAACAAAATTTTACTTCGGCTTCTCTCGCACCATATGTCCCAATATCGTTTTTACGATCTACGGAATGGTCCTAAAGCGACGAATAATGGAATAGAGCACATGTTAGTTAAAAGTAACGGCATTTGTCTCATTTGCCGTTTTAGCACCTTTGCTACGGCATTTGCTTCAGCTGATGATTTTTTTTTCTCTTTTGCATGTGTTAAGTTTTGTTTAAACAATGTTTGTACGGTCCAAAAGCTTTGAAACCAAATCAGCCACAGCCAAGGACGCAGCTACACCCGAATCCGACATGGAAGCCAGCGACTTCAGCGCGAATATAACATCAGAGATAGCACCTAAGCGAGCGATCTGCACGACAGTTAGAAAATGCTTTACGATCACTTACGAGGAATACTGCCGGCACAGCTCCATACACGGTGTTCAGTACCTGGGGGAGGAGAAGCGGCCGAAGAAGGAGCGGATCTTCTGGCTATTCATGTTCGTTCTGTCCATATGCTGCTGCGCCACGCTCATCATGAGCGCCTACACCAAGTGGAAGGAAACGCCGGTGATTGTGAGCTTTTCGGAGAGATCGACGCCCGTATGGAATATACCCTTCCCGGCCGTCACCATTTGCTCGGAGACAAAGCGCGTACTCAAATCGAGGGGCAACAATTCGTTTGCAAATTTATTCAACCAGTTCACGGCGGATATGCACTCGTCACGCGTCTTCCAGCGGCCCAATGTCTCGTCCATGGAGTTGGAAGAGTTTCGCACGATGCTCCACGTGTGCAACACGCACAATGTGCCTCAGGACATACCGCTGATTCCCGGTGACGAGCTGGACTACTACAAAGTACTGGAACGGATGTTGCCGCCATTTGAGCGTTACTTCTTCTACTGCCGCTGGCTGAGCCGGTTCAATGAGTGCGACAAGTATTTCCGGCCCACGCTGACCGAGGAGGGTATCTGCTATACGTTCAATGGCCTGCGACCCACTGACATCTATCGGGAGAACACCTACCAGTATCACCAAAGCGTCGAAAACGTGTCGAAGTCGACCTGGAGTCTGGATAAGGGCTATGATGCATTTTGCGACGTGGAAACATATCCAGCTCGTGTGCTCAGCGCCGGCGCACGCTCGGGCATCTTTATGACGCTGCAGAGCTTTAAACAGGAGGTGGACTACGCCTGCCGTGGGCCCGTCCAAGGGTTCAAGGTACTGCTGCACGCACCGGATGACGTGCCGCAGGTTTCCAAGCAGTTCGTACGTATCCCCATGGGCAGGGAAGTGCTGATCGCCGTTAAACCAAACATGATAATCACATCAGCGGGCATCGCCGAGTATGATCCGCACCGGCGACAGTGCTTCCTCGGCCATGAGCGCCTACTGCGATTCTTCAAGGTCTATTCCGAGTCCAACTGCCAGCTAGAGTGCCTGGCCAATTTTACGATGGCCAAGTGCGGCTGCGTCAAATTCTCAATGCCCCGCAGCATGGACATGCCCGTATGCGGCGAAAACAAGATTTACTGCTACAACATGGCCGAGCAGGAGCTGTTGGTGCGCGAGTTCCATCGCGTCCGCAAGATGGATACAAAGGGCGAGATGCCGATGGGCCAGGAAACGGCGTGCAACTGCATGCCCGCCTGTACTTCGCTCGTCTACAATGCGGAGATTTCGCAGGCCAATTTCGACTTGCATGAGATGTTGGCGGCTGAAGGGGACACGGAATTCTTACGTGACTACCCCGGCTCTCAGATGTCCAGGCTATCCATTTACTTTAAACAAAATCAATTCATCACCTCCAAGCGTTCCGAACTGTACGGCGTAACCGAATTTTTAGCCAACTGCGGTGGCATCTTTGGTCTTTTCATTGGCTTCTCAATCCTGAGTCTCGTGGAGGTAGTATACTACTTTACTTTGCGTTTCGGTGTCAATCTGAAACAATTGTTCAAAGTGGATTCCTAGGCAACTGTCAAGCGTAAAATTTGATCTGTTCATCCGCAGTTTTCATGTTGCGCATCATTCAGATCAAATTTTAATTTTAATTAATTAAAAACTATCTTTATTTTCGTTTCTCTATCAGATTTTTCATGTTATTTGTTAATTTTGTACACGTAAGCATATTTTTTTGTTTTTGTTAATATATCTGAAATATCAAAAATGTAGAAAGTCTATTTTGTTAATTTGTAAGTTGAGCATTTTGAAATAGTAATATTTAAGTAATGAGACATTGCATATTTCAATTTTGAATAATTATTTTGCGCGTCAATAAATTATCGATAAATGTATATTATTCAATTTTGCTAGAGAACTAAATGAATCGGATCTGTTGTTTATTATTGATGATGACGAATATTGATAGAAGCATTTAAATTTTAGTTTGGCGGACTTCGTTGCGATAGCAATAATTTGAATTCTGAAATGGATACTAATAATTACTAATACAAATATTGACCATAAATGTATGAGCCCCGCAGGGCTCAAAGCTGAAAAAAAAAAAACAATACTGAATACTTCTTTTTATGAACAAAACAAAAAGGAAAATATCTAATACAATATATTTATATTAATAAAAATTGATTTAGAATACGGTTAGTTCTTGGATAAGCGCTACTGATATTTGCTTTACGTTAATATATGTAACAAATGCAACTTCTCAGTGTGATATATAACAAATTCTCATATTGTTGATCCATATTTAGGGTCAAATATCGATTAGAGCTTATAATCTCCGATTGCCATCTTACTTGGACAATAATAATGTCTTCCCAAATTCCACACACATATTTCTGTACAACATCCCTCACAAGAAATATATCGATAGTTTGCTAAATATATTTCCACTTAGTCATTTTAAAACGATACGCCATTTATCGATACTTGTCAACTCAGTAAAAATAATATATATTTTACAATATATGATTTTTCAACTTTTTCACTATTCCTTATGAATTTTGTCCATTAAATAAAATATCGTATATTGCTGTGTGTTTCGCCCAGGGCTGCATTTTTCCGGTAGCCCTGTTAGCTATCGATTGTCCTGCTAATTCAACAAAAAAAAAAAAAAACAAAAAAAAAAAACGCATTCGCTAGTCAATTTTGCGGTTGGCAAATAAAATATTGATATAAACAACAGATCCCCAGTGCTTAAAAGAAAAGAGAAGTGTGTTTGCTAAAAAAAGAAATGTTTATAAGTAATTGAAACGTGATTAATGCGTTAATTAAAATGCTAATGTTGACCAGCTGTAGGTTAACATCGCTATCAATATCAACAACAGTGCAAACAAGAGTGCCATAAAATGTAGAAAGTAAACAGAGGCAACCCAACTAACATTAAAAGCAATATATTTTTTTCATTTACTCGCGTGCACTTATTAATTTGGTTTTGTATTGGTGAATGGGCGCCGTCACTGCAGTTACCGCCGTTGCTACCACCGCCACCGCCATCATCTTCGCCGTTGCACTGAGATATGGCCTCGTTACATTCCAGTTGGCGTTTTGGCAAAAAGAGAAGCAAATTACAATTACGCATTAATGGTACGTTATTTGTAGCAAATGATAAATGTTAATTAACATATGCCACAACTTTCATTACATGCATAACAACCATATAGTTGCACATACACACTCACGCACACATAGATCTAGATTCTGTTATTGTTGTTATTTCTAGTTATTGCTTCGCTCTGTCTGACACAATAGCTTCCAACAGGCCTTACCCAATAAATAGGCAGGCAAAGTTGATTGCGCATAACGGGAAGTTGTTGCACTAGCAGCAGCAGCAGTTGTAGCTGTCGCTTGGCAATATTCTCTTAAATTTTCATCACTTTCTCGATGATAGTGTTGCTGCCAGAAATGGCCTGTTATTTATATAAATATATGTATATATTTATATAAATACATATGTTTATATATATTTTGTATATTGTATATATATTTATGTTTTGTTTGACCAAATTTTACTACATGTTTGATTTCTATTAATAGACGTCACGTCGCTAACATATAGCCCCAACGATGACGCAGCAAGCTAATAAAACAAAAAACAAGAAAAACAAAAAACAACCAAGAGCAACAATACACATTTGTTGTTAATTTATTTTCCAAGTACAGTTGGTTCTGTGCCGCTGCCTCGTTGCAACTAGAAGAGAGAAACAAAAACTGCTGATGTACATACATACATGTATGTATGTATGTATGTGCTGTGACACTCACTCGAATTTCACGTGCGCCGGCAGCATTTGCCTCTGATTAGATGCGCTCGTGAAACAATTTCAACAATTTGTCACTGTATGGGACATGCACACATATGCAATATATTAACAAATCTGGTCAAAAAGAAAAAGCTAATTATTGATAACTAATTAGAGAAATATGAATAGAATTTCACTACCGTTTTGAATTGTTTGCAACTAATATTCAAATGTTTGATACTGAACATATTTGCATATACATTATACTTATGTTATATACATTATATTTATGTTATATAAAGAAATCTAGTCAATAAAGCTATTTACTAATAACTATTTACAGAACAAAACTAATATGAATAATATATATGACAGAATATAACTAAAATTATAAAACCTTCAACTAAAACTTAACATTAAAAAAATTAAAATTAAAATATATTTTATACTGAACACTATATAAGAATATATATATCAAGTTAATTATTGAAAAATAATACAATAATATTAAACGAAACTAAACTAAACTTTAAAAAAAAAATGCAATTAACTGTAAATGTTAATATATATATTTATCTAAATGTATGTTCATAGGAAAATGTGTACAGTTTAATTAAACTAAACTTAAACAGTTATATTATATTATATATTATAAATATTATTTATATTGATAGCTCAGCTTAAACTTACAAAATTTAAAATAAAATATTTTCTACTGAATCGTATTGGCATTGGAATACCATATCCTATTTTAGTATTATATAATCAATCATATATTTCACTATAAAACGAATTTGTTGTTTTAATTACATATGTAAATCAAATTCCGTAATGTTGAGTATGACATCCATACTTTATTTAGAAATTTATTATGAATATGAAATTTTGTAATTCATCTCATATAATAGTGGAAATGGAACTGTTTCTAATGATTTCAATTAAATTTCCCATACCAAAATTAAAATTAAAACTAGCAACTCTTTAAGTTAAATGATATTATATTTATATTTTAATCTTTTATTCTGTTTCTAGTTTCGCAAGATCCCGAGGACTTTTACCGTCTAGATCCGACAAAATCGGCAGCTGAAAATGCATATGATATCTATGCCATGCTCTGTGTGGAGGAGACGCGAGATACGAAACGTCTGTTTCTGCTTAATGCTCTGGCCTCCCTATGCTTGGCGGCTACCTCAGGATCGCCGCAAAACAACATGCGGTTCAGCACGGAGGAGCTGCTCTATTGGTGAGTGTCGCGCGCCTTCCAAATTATTCTGAAATCGATGGTAATCTTTTGTTATTTGCAGTCTAAGTGCCTCGCTGGTGCACACATTTACGCAGGTGCGTGCTGCCGCGCTGCGCACCATCCGATATACGCTGAGCACACCAAAGGACATCAAGACGTTCAATTCGCTGCAGCTGCAGCATCTGCTATGTCGCTCCATTGATCTGATGCTAAAAAACGATGATGAGCGCGTACAGGCGTTGAAGCTGGTGCGCAAAATGCTGGCGATAGCACCAGAAGACATTAGTCCAGTGGTTGTCAGATGCCTGGTATCTTTGGCAGACAGCGGCATCGAGGAGAGCGACAATCTGCTGCGTGCCTGCCTGGCGACGCTTGCAGAGTTCGCCGTGCTCAATCCGGCGCTACTGATAGTATGCGGCGGCGTTTCGTCTATAACGCGGAATGTGTTAGAGTGCCACAATCCACGCATTGCCGAGAGTCTCTGCGGCGTGCTGCTTTATCTACTCGAATGGCCACAGACGCGAAACATTTGCGGCGTTCGGCTCGACTGCCTGGCGGCACCTTATTGTGATTTCACCTATGGACTAGGCGTCATGGATAAAAACAAGTTGGTTGCCAAGCGACTGCCATTCCTTAAATACATTTCCTTATTAATTGCCAACTTCTTGTAGAGATGCACGCGAACTGCGCTATACCAGCTGTCGATTGGCGTTACTTTCTGTGTTACGCAGCTGGACGGGCACGCTCGAATTCTGTGATCCAAGCAAACCTTCAGGCTTGAAAGCAATAGTTGACGCTTTATATTTAAATCAGAATGAAGTTCGAGTAAGTATGCATGCCGATGCACCGGGTTATTAGAGAGCTTTAATATATGTGTATGTATAATATATAAAAATATTAGTATATGAATAATATATTTATTATACCCTGAACTCATTTAAAATGGGAATTCAGGGTATAATGTTTTTGTGAAAATGTGTGTAACAGGCAGAAGGAGACGTCGCAGACCCCATAAAGTATATATATTCTTGATCAGCACAAAAAAATAAGTTGATATAGCCATGTCCGTCTGTCCGTCCGTCCGTCCGTATGAACGTCGAGATTTCGGAAACTACAAAAACTAGAGAGCTGAAATTTTACATGAATACTCGTATCTTAGTTACGATAACTCATCCCATTCCTTAATTATCGATATAAAAAATCGTTTTTCACAGCATAACTTCTACACCGTTTTAGCTAGAAACTTCAAATTTGTATATTTAGATAGATATTATGGATACGCAGATTTTGTTTTTTTTTTTTTTTCAGATTTTAAATGCTACGCCCCCTTGGCCCCCAATTTGAAAAAAACGTATTTGAAATACTAGAGACTTGTTATTTGGCAAATAGACATATATGAATGCAATTAATATATTTTGAAAGTTTCATTAAGATAGTCCATCTAGAAATGGAGTTATAAGAGTTCAAATAGCTAACAAACGATAATCGCTGTCTAAAACTAGTATATGACATATGAAGCTAATTTCAATTAAAATATAAATCTTAAATCTATAAAATTAAATCAAAAGTTCAAAATCAAATTTTGAGTCAGTTAACACATCAGTTTCAAAACAATATGAATATTATGATTGAATTATTTGTTAAATATTGACTTTCTTCAAATGTTTAAATTGAGTGGATTCAGCTATTCCTCAAAATAAATTACAAAATATGTATTGTGATATACAAAAAGTCAAATATTATCGAATAGCTTATAATTAAAGGGTTTACGGTTTGGTTTTAAGTAAAAAGTATGATAGATGAGTGTTTCTTATCTGTGGTCTCTAGAAAACTAAGGTCTCAGATTGGCTCAGCTGGTTCTAGTATGTATATTCGGATATATAACGAATTTAGTGTATATCTATATATCAAGTACTATATTCTATCTAATTGTCTTTTTCTTTGTGCGGCTTCAGAAAGCAATATTGGATTTGCTTTACGAGCTCTTATCGGTGCCGCAACCTAGCTGGACGGATGACTATGTTGTTGCGTTGCAAACAGTTGATCCGTCGGATTTCCAGGACTCTTGGCTGCTGAGCAACGGCTTTGTATCCGCTGAGGGGCGTTCTATATTGCCAAGTTTGGCGGCGCGGGCGCCCAATGTGGTCGAGCAGCACTTGGCGCTGTTGCTTTACTGCTTTCTGGAGACGGGACTGCTCAATGCGCTGGTTGAGGTGGCCGTTGCGCCCGATCAGTTCGTATCGGTGCGCGCAACAGTGCTAATAGCGAAAATCCTGCAACTGATGCACACACATTTGCCAGCGGACATATTCAGCACAAGTCCGGCGCTGCCCACACTGATTGGGCATGCCACGCAGGGCAATCAGCAGGCAAATGCTGCTGTGGCCGCTTTGCAGAACTACCAGAAGATTCTGCGACAAAGGCCGGCGTCATGCAGTTTGTTCCTTGATAGCATTATACAGGGTGGGGCACTCATACAGACGCGCCTCTTTCGGCGTAATATCAATGCACAGGATCAGAGCAGTGCCTTGCAGCTGCAGGATACAGCTGGTGCGGCGGCTGCTGCCGTGGCAATGGCGTCCTCGTCGTTTTCAGCCTTTTACAGAGGCACGGCCACGCTGGATCGACAGCGACTGGACTCGGTCTCGTCCAGCGATGAGTCCAACTCGCAGGCATCCAGTTCGCTGCGTTCGAGCTTTAGACTGAAGCGTAAGTTTTTGCCGCAGGTGTTCAACCTCGACAATTTGCGTGCCTTAAATCGACTTCTGCACGAATCCCATGTGCTCTCCCAGGCCGATGCAAATGCCTGGGACTGGGAGGTGATCATCACAATACTGAGAGTAAGTATTCAATAAATCAAACAGTTCACCTCTGCCGTAGCTAACTTTCCTCTTATTGTCCCAGTCGAATTTTATACGCAAGCTGGACTATACACCGGGCAAATTCCTAAATAAATTCCTAAAGCGCTTAGTGGACTTCTACAAGCCGAGCAACAATCGTTTCTCACATCAAGATCTGGTGCCAGGCTACTCAATGCCGCCTTACGTGAGTGCCGGCCTCGACCTAATTGATGTGCTGCTTAATAGCAGAGAGGTAATTATGCTCAATTACAATAGACTTTTATAATCTGTATATATTTGTGTTTTCTTTTTGCTTTAGCTGGAGTGCATGCGCTACATAACGGACTACTTCTCAGACATCAGTCAACATCTGCTGGCAGTGACCACCTCAAGTCGAGCCCATGACTGTCTGTTTAGTCCGCAGCACATGAACAATACAATGTGCCAGCAATACTTCCTGTACATCGGACGCATGTGTCGCAGCACCAAGGGCATTGAAGTACTAAAAAATACAACCGTATTCGAATAGTGAGCATAATTTCTCGTGGCAGTCTGTTGCGATTTAATCTAACATAAATCTCTTCATTAGTCTGATTACCTTGGTGCGGCACACTGATCATGTCTGCTATGTAAAGCTGATTGTCTCCGGGCTAAACTACAGCCATGAGAAGTTGCCGCGACAGGTGCTTGAAAAGGCGCTGACGCTGGCTAAGACGCGTAGTGGACGACTGTATGCTACGCAGTTTCTGGCGGTGTTGCTGCGCGCACGCTTGCCGAACTTTGAAGTTTGGGGCTTACCACTGATCATACAGCAGACCAAGGATGCGGATCGCAGTGTTGTGCTGGCCGCAATGGACGTGCTCGAGGAAGCATGCCATGACAAATATTATTTGGAAGAGATCGTCAGTCTCTGGCCTAATCTAAAGCAATTGGGCGATGTGGGTCGCTTGCTTATGTCTCGCTTCTATTCGCTATCACGCGGACTGAATAGCAGCAAGGCGCACATCGAGGAAGAAATCAAGTATTGGCGCACCGGCTACAACAAACGCTACGTCCTGCTCGTTGAGGCCGAGACCCACTCCTGCCTCACGTTGCACGTGCGCAACGAGGATGGCTACTACTCCAGGCGCAACTGCAACCAGAGAGCACAGTTAGTCCCGCCCAACATAGCGCCGCATCTCTATGGTCAGATGGTGCAGACCACCCAGGGCATGACAGCGCTTCGTAAGTACGCCGATTTGCCGCAAGTGCTCGAAGTGCTAACTCGTGGCAAATGCAACGACGATGCCGAATGTCTGGAGCTAAAAGCGGCCATTTGGGCTCTAAGTCATGCTTCAACGCATTCAAATGGCATCGATTACTTTGTAGAAATAGGCGCCAGGTAGGCCAAGCGACATCTGTGACTTTGCAACTAACAATAATACCAATATCTTAAATCCGTAGGCTCTATGAAAAGCTTATTCTGCTGGTAACCAATTGTAAGGTGTATTCGGTGCGTGCGACTTGCTTTAGTGCATTGGGTCTAATTGCTGGAACTCAGGCGGGGGCCAATTTGCTTTTCAAGCTAAGTAAGTTTTGAATGTTACACATGCAACATCTATGTGTGTATTGTGTCATTTAAGATAATATTTACTATGTGGGATATTTTATGGTTACAGATTGGCTCAGCGTGCGTCATGATCGGAACACAATGTGGCCTGTTCATCAGCCGGAGGACTGGATGTCCAGTCAATTTACACCTGTGCGTCATCACTATGAGGACATGCCACCGTACAACTATATGGGTATTGAGGATCAAATGGATGCTTCCTATGATACTGGCAGTTGTTGGAACTTGCAAGACGCCAATACCACAACAACAACGACCACAGACAGCGCCCGCACCACTGTTGAAGAGGTGTGTTGTTAGCTTATGAATGTTAAATTCTAGTAGCTTAATATGTATTCAACTTTTTAGCTTCAGTTCGGTCGATCGCTCAATATTAGCGGAGTGGCAGCCAAGTCTAAGACTCTGCCGGAAGGCAGCAATGTGCGTCAAGGCAAACACCAACGCTCACTGTCCGAATCGAAAACAACGGACGTGTTTAGTCTAATAGGCGGTGTCTCCAGTGCACCAGGCGTTGGCTTCTGTCCTATGCACTACCAGCATCGAATACGCTACAACTCGTGCACAGACTCCAACACGTCGGGGGTCAGTAGCTGTGAGTCCGTGACGGGGCGAACGGCTGCCGCAGCTGCTGCTGCTGGTGTTATCAACGTTAGTGACTTTCAGCAGTTTCCGCTGAGTCCCATTCAAAGTATGTCCAATCTGCAGGAGATGCCGCAGCATCACGCCGCCAAGCTACTGCGTCGCACTTCTCTGTTGGGCACCAGTTTTTTGCACCCCGTGCTTAGTCCGTTGGCTATGGAAGGCTATGCGAAACTGCGCTCTCTGCGCGCTCGTAGTCGTCCCGTGTTCTCAGAGTCGGCTGCGGAGCTGTACGACTTCATCGACATTGTGGATCGCGGCGAAGTGCAGCCACGCAAGTACTCCTGGGGCGAATCCAATCGCCGGATAAAGGTGCGCAGCTTGGATCGACAAACGATGCTTAATGTATTTACGTAAGTGCAAACATTATTATTCAAAATATTTTATACATAAATAATTTATAAATGTGTACAAGAGAGCTCATAAAGACTATATATATATATACGTATGTATATTGGGGGTCAAAATGAATATCGAACTTACCTCAGTTTGTTTATCTGTCTGCTGTCATGTGAACGTATGCTCTGACTCTCTCTGTTTAGCTATCACCCTCTATGACCTACAAACTACCTAAGCATAGTATATTCTATAGATGCGTGTGTGTGTCTGTGTTTGCGTGTTTGTGTGTGTGTGTGCGTGTTTGTGTGTGTGTGTGCGTTTGTGTGTGTGTGTGCGTTTGTGTGTGTGTGTGCGTTTGTGTGTGTGTGTGTGTGTGTGTGTGTGTGTGTGTGTGTGTGTGTGTGTGTGTGTGTGTGTGTGTGTGTGTGTGTGTGTGTGGTGTGTGTGCGCGCAAGTGTGTGCAAGTGTGGGGGCAACGATTGAGAGAGAGAAAGCTATATGCCTGATTCAATAGAGCGAGATCGTTAGATTCACACATTATAAAAGTGGTTCCCATGCACACAAATTATTTATGTAGTAAATATAGCTGCTCCAAGCTATAAATATTTCAGATCCAAAATTAGATAGTCAATGTGATGGGACCCATAATTATTTTTATGTATTTGCTACTACCAGAGTCAACTTCGAAATATGCAATTAGTTTTGTGTGAAGTACATTATAATTGATATTTGTTTATAGGTTGATAGAATACCTAATTTATTATTGTCTGATTTTCTAAATTGTTTGCTAATTATAAGCTTTTATTTCTGTTTTGCAGACGTCTCTCGTCGGAGGAATTGCAGGTGCCATTGCCCACGCTGAATACGCCCAAGTTTCTACCGCAGAATGATCAGCAAGGACCGTGCTACACGGGCATCTGTTTGCCGAAGAATGCGCTCGATCTGTTTCCGTCGCGCAATCTAAGCCGTACTTATGTTTCATGTGATATCATTGATCAGGATCTGACAGGCGTGAACCTGCTGAGTGTACGACCACAGTTTCTAACGTTCCTCAATGACTCGATCAACAATGAGGGCGGCGATGAGTCCTCGGTGATATCGTCGCTCTCCGATGTGTCATCATCGGCCAGCCGCCGGCCATGCAAGTGGCAACAAGGCGCCAAGCACGCGCGCAGCCAATGCCTTTACTGCACCCGCTCGCGTCGTCAGCAACGCTTGCAGACCCAGGGGCCAGCACAGGACAACACGAACAGCAGCAACAGTATGGGCGGCGCAGTCGCGCCCTGCGAATTGTATAGCAGTGCCTCGGCGACGCTCGTCGCTGCTGGAATGCAGGCTGGCCCGGCGCTGGCTCGCAAGAGCACTGGGAAGTCGAGCGGTGCTGCGATACAGTTTGCGGACATGAGCTTCCACTCGCCCGAGAGCATTCTGAGTGAAGAAGGTTTGCCGGGCAAGTTGACCGCGTCTATACTCTACAATGTGCAACGCATGGCCAATCCGGTCAGCGCGAAGCAGTCGAAGATGTCGTTGCTGGAGCTGAAACAGAAGCATCCGCACGCGTTTCAGGACATTTGCCTCTATTCGGAGTCGTGCAAGACGCTTGGCCGCAGTAGCTATCGTATGAGTGCTCGGCGCTTTCTGCAGGAGCTTTTCCTTGACCTCAATTTGGATGCGTTCTACGTGGAGCCGCAGCTTATTATTAATGCTCGAAAGCAGCCAGCTGATGAGCCAGCAGGATCCCAAACCCCCGTTGCTGGCGTAGCAACATTGACGAATGCGACAGCGGCAACGTCAACTGCAACAACCTCAACATCAACAGCTACGACACCAACATCATCATCATCAGCAGTAGCAGCAAGTCCTTCAAATCCAACTCTATTATCTCATAAGGCACAGCTGAAGCCAAAACAGACGGCTCAACTAGCAAGCGTATACGAGACCAGCTGGGAAAACCTACTGATGGATCAATCGCCGCGCATCGGCGCCAATAAGACGCCAATGCAAACCTATTCTGGACTGCAAAATCGGTCAACTGCGACGACCGCACACAATGAGCTGCGCATAGACGATGCGACTGAGAATGATATTAACAGCGACGAGGATGCTGGCGAGGATGTCTGTGATAGAAGCCTTAATGAAACACAGACTAGCAGTGTAACCGCTGGTAATACCTCCCTCCCTGCCTTCCAAAACAGCAAGCGCTGCAGCAGCGAGACGATTAGTCAGAAGCAAGAATCGCTACTACCAGCGCCAATAACGATAATAATGGCGACGACGACGACCACTTTATCATCATCAGCTGCAACAACTCCAATAGACAGTTCTGCGTGTGCTAGTTTTGAGAACCAGAACCGTCAGTATCCGCGCGGACGCTCCTATACGCTGGAACTGGATTTGAGCTGCACGAAGAATAAATTTCCGATAACTAATCGCAATCGAACGACGGCAACAAAGTCAGAGCAGGGAGCGCCGCTGGGGTCACTAATTTCTCGGCAAATAAGCCTCGATGATGGCAAATTCTCCACAATGGCCACGCGCGTTGCTGCCTCCATAGCAAAGCCTGTGGGCAGTCTATACTGCGAGAAGCGTCTACACGGCTCCAAGTCGGAGGCTGTGCTGGATAGTGGCGGAGGCTGCGGTGCCACTGCCAGTGGCATTGGCGGAAATGTGGTCAATGACACTATCCAGTGGACGCCACCCAAACGGTGTTAGGCGACCAACTGATCCCAATCCATATCCAGATCAAGCGTACAGCAACAATGCCTGCCCTGCAAGTAACTAGACTTTTCTCTAATGGATTAAGTTCTTTTGGCTTAACGCGAGAAGTTGTCTAAGGTTCACATGTCGTTTTTTACATTCGCTGAGCGATTTATGTAAGTTATACGTATATAATATATACATGTATATGTCGCGTTCATAAGGACAAGGAAAGGAAGATGAGGAAGAGAATACACACATCTAAATATACATAAACCCATTATTAATTAAATAATATATGAAAAATAACTATTTTCTGTAGATTTTACAATTACAATTAATATTATTGATAAATATTTTCTTTAAATAAAATGCATTACCGTTAAGCGACACAAAGAATCCAAAAAATCACACACACACGCGCATATATATATATATATATATATATATATATATATATATATATATATATATATATATATATATATATATATATATATATATATATATATATATATATATATATAATTTTTATTTCTAATTAATTAAAAGTGAAAACACGAAACAAATAAAAAATTAATTTTTCGGCACGCCGAAGAAAAATACCCTTGCATGCAGACAAAACTTAGTTTTATTGTTTATTTTTTACATTAAGTAATTTCCTATATTGTAATGTAATCCGTTTCTGTATCAGATATAAGCTCCGATCTTTCTTGTGGCATCTGCATCAAATAGTTGACTGAGAGATTTAATTTTAATAATAATCTACATGATATGAACTGACTCGCTGATTGATGATTGAATAAAATGGATTCGGACACGTATTATTCCATGAAATAAAGTTATATATTTTTTCGTAAGGGAAGCTGCAAGGGTATCTCAAAAACTTTATCCAAAAAAGAAACAGCAAAACCACCGCAATTTATTTATTCAATTGTACTTAAAAAAAGAAAAGAAATTCAATATAAATTAGAGTTTCACCAATAAATACAACTGCAAAACTGTATGCAATGATTCAGAACTGTATTTAAAGAAAAGCTAAATTTAATAAATAAATCCGCATTGAATTCAAATATTTTTAGACAATAATTAAAACTTAAAGCTCGCTTTTATTAATCCCCTATCACACGAATAAAGTCTTTATGCTGTACTTGATGCATGTAATAGCTATCTATTCTAGATTTGCAAGCAGCTCTTTAGTTATTTTTATACCCTGAACCCATTGAAAATGGGAATATAGCCCTGTCCGTCTGTCCGTCTGTTCGTCTGTTCGTCCGTATGAACGTCGATATTTCGGAAACTACAAGAGCTAGAGAGCTGAAATTTTACATGAATACTCATATGTTAGTTACGCATTCCTTAATTATCGATAAAAAATCGAAAACTCGTTTACTGTATTTATGCTTTTCGAGCATAACTTCTACATCGTTTTAGCTAAAGATTTCAAACTTATATATTTAAATAGATATTATGGATTGCAATTTTCAGATTTTGGATGCCACGCCCCCTTCGCCATCAATTTGAAAAAAAAACCTCATTTTAAATACTAGAGACTTGTAATTTGGCAAATAGACACAATTGAATGCTAATAATATATTCCGAAAGTCATCTAGAAATGGAGTTATAATTCAGCCCAGCCCGCCCCCGCCCCCGGCAGCAACTGCGCAGTTAGCAGAGCGCGCGCATATACGTGCGTAAGGAAGAAGAATATTAATTTTTTTTTGCATGGTTCAGGGTATCTCTTAGCCGAGCCGTCTCGACTAGAGCCTTCTTACTTGTTAACTCTAATTTTTCTACACTTAAGAACTTTTTGTTTCTCCTTTGTACTTAGAAGGGAACAGGTCATATTCTATCACAATTCACAACTCTCCAGTTCAAATGTCCAAGGTCTCATTTGATGATATGATACAACCACCAAGATCCGTAATTTCGACTTCCATTAAAGCGATTACTCCTTTCATGGTTTCTGTTTGAGTTGTTCCTACAGCGCATGTTCAGCTAACAGGACACATTATATCATCATCATTTAAAGAAAACTCTCTTATAATTTATTAAAATTTGTATTTGTAATGCGTACGCGATGCGAGGGATTATTTTAATATTGAGATAAAAATAAAATTCAACGATCTGAATACTCCTCTTGAGTCTCTTGCGACTTCTTCTCTGTTGGAGTCTTCTCTCAAGAACATCAAATATACTACTAATAACCAGTTTTTTACACCCTGAACCCATTGAAAATTGGAAATCAGAGTATAATCTTTTTGTGAAAATATATGAATCAGGCAGAAGGAGGCGAGGAGCTCAGTGATATTTCGTAAGCTACAAAAGATAGAGAGCTGAAATTTTACATGTATACTCATGTATAACATATGTACGCAGTACAAATGGATTTTATTTTTTCGATAATTCATCTCATTTTATCGATCAAAATCGAGCATTTGGTTTTGTTTTTTAAGCGTAGATTGTATAGATTGTATATCGATTGAGCTGGAGGCCTCAAATTTTATATTTAATGGCATATTATGGATACGAAGATTCTGATTTCAGATTTTTATTCTCTGTTCCCAAAGGAAAAAGAGTATATTAACTTTGCGCAATGTCCGTCTTGCTGTCCGTCCGTTTGTCTGTCCGTCTGTCCGTATGAACGCAATATTTTTCGGCGCTATTAGAGCTAGAGACTTGAAATTTTGCATGTATACTCGGGTTGACTACCCAAGATCAATAAGCTATGGAAAATATATCTACGCCCACAGGAGGCATGGTAAACCGCAAATGTTTATATCTCCTACATTTTTGGAGCTAGAAGCTTCAAAATTGGATGGTTCAGTTACTAATGGCCTCCTCTATCGATGATAAAAAATCATTTTCAACCTCTTTGGGGGCGTGGCATATCAAAAAATACCTTGTAATTTTCGCATTTTTTGAGTGTAAGCAAAAAAAAAATTTTGCAGTTATATTACCATCAGCTCTTTCTAAGAACTTGCCAAAAATTATGCGTCTACGCCCACTGGGGGCGTGGCAAATCGGCAAAGACGTTTGTTTTGGCTAACTGCATCATTCAAATAGCCTAGTAGTAATTGCTAAGATGGCAGAAAGCATTTTAACATCAATATAAAAATATAAATGAATTTAAAAAATAAAATCGATAAGTTTTCGATTAAAAAACAACAAGTTTCTAGCGGGATTTGAAGCCAGGTCATTTTACAATAGTATGTTAGCTAAACCTAAATAAGATCGTTGCTACACAATACACAATTCAATCGCTATCTTAGAATATTATAGTATGCAGCCTTTGTATGTATGCAAAGAACATCAATTAATTTGCGCGCACAATAGTTTGTTGCTTGCCGAAATATTTCGTTTATTAAATGTTTATTAAATAAATGAAGTGCACCTACGGGAACGGAGTATCTCGCAGTTAGTTGCGCCTAACTGCAACGTTCTTACTTGTTATACCCTGAACCCATTGAAAATGGGAATTCAGGGTATAATGTTTTTGTGAAAATGTATGTAACAGACAGAAGGAGACGTCGCAGACCCCATAAAGTATATATATTCTTGAACAGCACAAAAAAATAAGTTGATATAGCCATGTCCGTCTGTCCGTCCGTCCGTATGAACGTCGAGATTTCGGAAACTACAAAAGCTAGAGAGCTGAAATTTTACATGAACACTCGTATCTTAGTTACGCAGTACAAGTTTATTTTGTTTTTTCGATAACTCATCCCATTCCTTAATTATCGATAAGAAATCGAAAATTCGTTTACGTTTTTTAGGTTTTTTGAGCATAACTTCTACACCGTTTTAGCTAGAGACTTCATATTTGTATATTTAGATAGATATTATGGATACGCAGATTTTGTAATTTTCAGATTTTGGATGCCACGCCCCCTTCCCCAATTTGAAAAAAAACGTATTTTAAATACTAGAGACTTGTAATTTGGCAAATAGACAAATTTGAATGCTATTAATATATTCTAAAAGTTTCATGAACATAGTCCATCTAGAAATGGAGTTATAAGCGTTCAAAATACAGCCCATCCCACCCCCAACCGTCGGCAGCAACTGCGCGGCTAACAGAGCGCGCGATATACGTGCGTAAAGAAGAAGAATATTAATTTTTTTGCAGGGTTCAGGGTATCTCGTAGTCGAGCCGTCTCGACTAGAGCCTTCTTACTTGTTTTCATATGTACTATGAATACGGAGATTTTTAAATTTTCTTATTTTAGATACCACGCCCCTTTGAAAAAACGTTTTTCAAAAACTAGAGATACATTCGAATTCTATTATTATTATTATTATATGTTCGGAAAGTTTCATGCAGATTTTACATTTAGACATGGATTTATAAGCGTCCAAAGCTCAACTGCACCCCAAATCTCTGCATCAACTACGCAGTTAGAATATTAGTTATTTGCAGGGTTCAGAGCCTCCTTATCTGTTTTTCTTGTTCTTAATCGTATTGTGACATTTCCTATGTGATATCCGAAATTGACGCATTACAGTCTTCAGAGTCTTCAGTCCAAAATAAACTGGCTTTTAAGAGACTGTTTAAAGAGTATTATTACGTCGTCTACAGCCAGTTGTGGCTTTTATGATTTATATTACATAAAAAAATACTTCTACGTTTAATTGGATAAATATTAAGTCCAAAATAGAGATTTTCCAGATAGAGATTTTCCAGACATCCAAATTTTTAAAAATATTTCTTCCGTTTTCCAATCTTAGCTAGAAAGTATATAGTTCAACGGCAGTTCTACAATCAAACTTGAATTCATTCGACTTATTTCAGCTAATGTTAACTTTAATTTGATTTAGTGATAGTTACATTGAGATTATTATTAAAAATTAGTGCTATCCGTAGTAGGTACAAAGTTTCTTAGACTGAGATATTGAAATGTTTTCGACTGCTATGGTAGCAGCAAATAAATATCGTAATATATAAGAAAGTTGCGAAGAAGCCCAAAGCATTGAGAGACATCGAAAAGCCAAGAAAATATTTCCATTTGCTGCGAATGGCTTCACAAGTCTTACCGTTGTCGCTAGATTGAGGGAATCGAATTTGTTATTTCCTTATACTCACAAATGTCGAGTTCGTTTGGGGTATACTCACATATCATCAGAGATAGCCTCTGATATGGCTGCTGTGGTCGTCGCCTGCTGCTCTTCCGTCAGACAGGTGCAGTTGCTGTAGTTGAGGAGGGAGCTGGTCGCCGGACCACAGATGCCATCGGTCAGCGCCGACGTGGTCTGCAGCTCGGCGAACTCGATGGCGGCACAGACCAGCGCCAGGCAGCAGAAGATGAGGGCCAGGGCTGAAAAGACATAGGACTCAACCAGCAACACTTTGTAGCAGTTGTTATGCGCCCTTTTGTAGTCGGACTCGCGATCTCGACCAAGCAGTATTAGACCCGCAATACTGGCAAGTAAAAGCTAAAATATTGCTTCTATTACTATTTTATAACTAATCCTTGGGCACTCCAACCAGGTGGACTCATTAGTTGCTACTCACTGAAAGGCCACTTAGGTACGGATTTATCAATATGGATGCACTCGGTGTCCAGATAAGTATCGAGATGGCCAAGCCCACTATCAGTAGGCCAACGGCCAGTTGCAGGATCAAAAGCTGGCGTGAGAAAATCGTGTTCCGAATGTGCGAAGTATATGTCTCCTGGATGCCTGTGAAGAGAAAATAAAAGAAAAGAGAAGATTAGAAACGAAAAGTAGTTAGAAGAGAAAACAAATGACAAGAAGTCTAGATAAGAAAACGCGAGAAGAATATAAGAAACGAAGGGAGAGGGAGGGGGGGGGGAGACCACCAGAGAAGAAAACCAAACGAAATGTGAAGATAATTCAAAAAAGAGACGAGCAAAAAATTATATAAGACGAAAAAGAAGAGACGGCAACCAATGGGAAGACGAAAATAAATTAGAAAGAAAAGGATAATTGATAAGACATAAAAAACTTGGGAGGAAGATCAAAATGAAGACAAAATAAAGAAAATAATTAGGGAAGAGATATGAAATGAAAATATCAGAGAAGAAAATAGATTAGAAAAGTAAGGGATGGAGAAGAGAACTAACGAAAATAGTAGATACAAAGAATAACGTGAAGGAATGAGAATAGAAAAGAAGAGAAAATTAGGCAAGGGATGGCAAGAAAATCGAAGAATAGAGTCATTAAGAGAAATGTGGAGGTGAATAGAGACGAGATAAGAAAAAACAAGTAAGAACGTTGCAGTTAGGCACAACTAACTGCGAGATACTCCGTTCCTGTAGGTGCACTTAATTTATTTAATAAACATTTAAAAAACGAAATATTTCGGCAAACAACAAACTATTGTGCGCGCAAATTAATTGATGTTCTATGCATACATACAAAGGCTGCATGCTATAATATTCTAAGAATTGCGATTGAATTGTGTGTTGTGTAGCAGTGAGCATATTTAGGTTTAGCTAACGATTACATGTTACTTTAATGACCTGGGCTCAAATCCCGCTGGAAACTTTTTGTTTTTTTATATAAAACTGACTCATTAATATTTTTATAATTATGTTAAAATGCTTTCTGCCATCTTAGCAATTATTATGAGGCTATTTGTAAGCATGAATGATGCAGTTGGCCACAACAAACTTCTTTGCCGATTTGCCACGCCCCCAGTGGGCGTAAACGCATAATTTTTGGCAAGTTCTTAGAAAGAGCCGATGGTAATATAACTATCTAGTCATCGATAGAGGAGGCCATTAGTAACTGAACCATCCAATTTTGAAGCTTATAGCTCCAAATATGTAGGAGATATAAACTTTTGCGGTTTACCACGCCCCCTGTGGGCGTAGATATATCTACCATAGCTTATTGATCTTGGGTAGTCAACCCGAGTTTACATGCCCCAATGATCGATCTTCATAAAATCATTACCTTAGCTCACATGCATTCAGCCTTCTAGCTTTAAAGCTGTAGAAGATAGGTTTTTCCCGATTTGCCACGCCCCCAATGGGCGTAGATATATCCGCCATAGCTTTTTGAACTTGGGTTGTCACCGTGAGTATACATTCCAAATTGCAAATCCCTAGCTCATCAACTAGTACGATTACTGGCATACGGGCACATGCATATTCCGATTTGCCGCGCCCCTAGTGGGCGGATTGGGAAAATTTTTACACTTTACGGTTCTGGGGCGTACATGCGTATATGTTCAACATTTTAAGTCTCTAGCTCTAATAGCGCCGAAAAATATTGCGTTCCTTTGGGAACAGAGTATAACAAGCGAAGGGATGACAAGGGATGAATAGAGCAAATGAAGGAAGAAAAAGAGAAGAAATAAAGAAATAAACAAATGGTAAAGATTTGAAAGAAAGAGATCAAGGAATACGAGACAAGAGGAGGGATGCGAAGAGCAAAGAAATAAAGAAATAACATGTAAGAAGGCTCTAGTCGAGACGGCTCGACTACGAGATACCCTGAACTCTGCAAAAAAATTAATTTTCTTCTTCTTTCTTCTTACGGTGGGTTGGGCTGAAATCTGCGTATCCATAATATTGAAGTGTCTAGCTAAAACGGTGTAGAAGTTATGCTCGAAAAACGTAAAAAATGTAAACGAATTTTCGATTTTTAATCGATAATTAAAAGAAAACAAAATAAACTCGTTCTGCGTAACTAAGATACGAGTATTCATGTAAAAGTTCAGCTCTCTAGCTATTGTAGTTTCCGAAATCTCGACGTTCATACGGACGGACGGACGGGCAGGGCTATATCAACTTATTTTTTTGTGCTGATCAAGAATATACATACTTTATGGGGTCTGCGACGTCTCCTTCTGCCTGTTACATACATTTTCACAAAACCATTGTATCCTGCATTCCCACTTTCAATGGGTTCAGGGTTTAACAGGAAGTGAAAGGAGCAAAGGATATTCGCAATTGTTCTGGATTTACTTACTGTCATGGTTCTTGTTGTTGACCACGATCATCCGGCTGTGCCTGAGACTGTTCCGAGTTGGAGTATGTCGTCCGGCGATCTTCATACCCTTCATGTTTTGCGGGACTGTGGTACTCATGTAGACAGCCTGTGTAAAATATTGAAATAATGTTGATAAATACAATGTGGATATTAGATGCATGGATCACTTGATACAATACACACCTGCGTTGGCTGCAGCGCATCCAGATCGCTGAGTGGAATTTGCTCGTATGTGGCACCGAAGCGATGCGACACAACTGTGGGCGAGTTGTTGGCTTCCGGTAGAGTGGGAATTCGCGTGGGCTGTGGCACATTTTGGTATTTGGGCTCCGGCTTGTTCACCACTGACGGCATAACTGCGGTCGGTGAGTCACGCACGCCGGCTGGCGATGATGTCGCGTCCAATGTCTCGCACCTGTGGATGCCGAAGAATTTCGACTTTGCATCGCTCAAAGCGGCTTTGACAGCGGCAATGCTGTGGCTGGTCTCATTTAGCTCGGAGACCTGTTCGGCTATTGCCGTCTGCTGAAGATCCTGGCTATTAGCGGGCCACGCCTTCTTGTTGCCATTCTTGGCAATGCGTGGGCCATCTGGCACCTGTCCGGGACTTTCGCCGGACCACAGTGGCTGCTGCTGTTGCTGTTTCATCTTCGGCTTGGTTGTGCTCGCTGTAATTGCTGTCAAGTTGTCATAGGTGCTTATTGGACGTACGTTTTGTGATTGCATTGTTGTTTGCTTCCTTGAGCTGTGGTCGCTGTTCCAATAGTGCTACAGCCTCCTGACGCATATTGTATCCTCAGCATGAATCATTACAAATATTACTGTAATATCTATTTGGTCAGCTGTGCGTCGATCATGCTGGAGCACAATCCTTCATTCATATATAGTTATTAAGAAATTATGGGAAATATATAAGATTTCACTCTAGAATACAAATAACAAGTAAGAAGGCTTTAGTCGAGACGGCTCCACTACGATATATATTATGGATATGCAGATTTTGTAATTTTCAGATTTTGGATGCCACGCCCCCTTCGCCCCCAATTCGAAAAATATGTATTTCAAATACTAAAGGCTTGTAATTTAGCAAATAGACAAATTTGAATGCTATTATCTATAAATGGAGTTATCAGCGTTCAAAGTTCAACCCAACCCACCCCGAAGCCAGGGCAGCAACTGCGCGGTTAGCAGAGCGCTCACTTATACGTGCGTAAAGAAGAAGAAAATTAATTTTTTTCAGGGTTCAAGTAGTCGTAGTCGAACCGTCTCGACTAAAGCCTTCTTACTTGTTTTATCTGATTTTATGGAATTTTGATTTTTTCACTCTGAATTTAAAGCTCAAATGTATGTATGTATGTATGTATATATGTATATATGTATGTATATTCATATGAATATATTACTGTACTTGATTATATATATATCTGAGGTGAGTATAGTTTCAGCTATAGCTTAAGCTTTACCTTACAGGTATTTGTGGTATGCTATTCATATGACTATGCTACAGCCTGCACATTGAGTTTAACTGGTCTAACTACATACATACATACACACACACACGTACATACACATTTGTCTATAATCAGGGGAAATGCTATGGACCGTTTTGTTTTCTCTTGTTAAATGTTTGATAGATGTTATTTCGGGTTGCATTCAGGCAAAAACAAACTAAATAATTGGAGTTTTTATTGATTACAAAACGTTGCTTCGATCTATTTGAAGGTATCTTCCGCATTACAAACTAATTAACATACATACATGCATATTTGCATATATAAGATATATGTGTCTTACAAACCGATTTGAATAAATGACATGCAGAGTGAAAGAGATAGAAACTGAGAGAGGAAAGAGATATGTAAGCGTCCAGAAACTTTGCCAACTTTAAGTTGATTTTAAGTCACAATAAACAAAATAGTGAAATAAGAAATATAAAAAACATGCATACAAAATTATCGTAACGAATATTTATAAAAAAAAAAAAAAAACAAGGTATATATACTCTATATACGTACAGGTGTGTCTGTGTGAGTGTTTGTAGTTTCTACTCAGCACACAAAACAACAGTTAATATTAAAGAAAAAAAAAATACACACACACAACAACAAAAACAACAGCAACGACGACAAAATGACACAACAAAAAAAAAAAAAAATATATATATATATATATATATATGTATATATAGACGCGAGTGATGGGAGAGAGAGAGAGAGAGAGAGAGATTCGCTTGCAACTGTACGCACCAAAAGGTGAAAACAAACTAAAAATAATTCTCTCGAATTCACTGCGATCGACCGCTTTAAACAAGCCAAATTTCCATTTGTGCGCTCGCCGCTTGGGCCAACCGAAAAACAGTTGCGAGCGCAGCTAGCGCAACGGAATCCGCTCTCTTAGCGGCCAGCAACGACCGCACCGAGAGCACTGGCAGGCAGCAAGAGTACAGCTATGTAGCTACTCATGCGCTTTGCGCTTTCCGCTTTGCAGTCTCCCCTCCTCAGCACTCTGTCTCTCTCTCTCTATCTCTCTCTCACACACACACACACACACACACTCTCTCTCTCTCTCTCTCTCTCTCTCTCTCTCTCACTTACTCTCTATTTTGGTGCTCACACACAGCTAGAGCCATGTTGAGGCCTGTTGCGCCAACTTTTGTTGCTGTTGTGTTGTTGACGTGGCAAGGCTAACCAGCGTTTTCTTTACAAACAACAAAGTCAGAACCAGTAAGAGAGCACAGTAGCAGTTATAGAGTATGCCAGACCAGGTAGTACCATGTACTGTGCACTGTGTTGGACATAATCATCAGGCTTAAAGTAATATATATTATAATTTACATTTTCAACTTTAACTTTGTTATTTCTTCTTTTAAAAATTAACTATGTATATAGTGTATCTATTTGAAACGAATGCAGTGTATACTCTCATTTTCTAAGCTAATTAGCAGGGTATCATAACAAAAGAGCGTGCGAGAGCGCATTAGATTGTAAGCGATAGATCAGCGGTTAATGTCTAGACCAACATTGTCAATTTTCTCTGTTTCTACCTTTACATTTTCTCACCAAATTCTTTGACAATGAAGCCCAACTTGGCCAAATCTTGATGGTAGATCTTCTCTATCTATACACATTTATATATATATATATATATATATATATATATATATATATATATATATATATATATATATATATATATATATATATATATATATTATGTATATTGTTTGTATAGAATGACTGATATAAAAAAATCTGAATAAATTTTCACGAGCGGAAAATGGATGAGAAAATCACATGACACATTTACATAGCCTAGACTATATAGATTTAATCTATGTAGTCTTTCTCCGATTTACAATCAGGATTATTACGGGAAGAGCTGTGTGTGCTAATAAACTTGGGTTTTTTATTAGCACTTGCCATTTGAAATATTGGATTGGTTATTCCGATATTATGTATGTAGATGTAACTGTCTTATATTTCAGTTAATTTCATATGATTCAACAGATTAATCACATTGAAAAAGTTGCAAAACTTTTACTTTTTTGCATTCAGAACGAGCTCACAACGTACTATCCAGGCATGTGCATGGAGCCTAGAGCCATCTCCAGCACATAAAACGATAAATTATAGAGACATATGTGTAAGAGACCATGGCAATAGAGACTATAAGTTAGTTTTAGGAAAAGATACTTATAGTATATATAAACATATATGTATATGTAGGAGGAATGATCCCATTAGATAAGAATTTCAAAAAGTAGTCGTCGCTTTCTGGATTGACGAGCTGTATCGCCCAAATAGTCTCAAGAGGCACAGAGGCTACGGATTGCCTGAAAAATATATTTGTCTCCAGTACATCTTTCAGAATATATATAAATATTAAAATATGGTGCGTTCAAATTTTAACAATAAAGCTTTAAATATGGAATTTGCTAACATCTTCAACGTCAGAATCCCCTACCAAATGCAAATGAATTAGATCAGCTCAAAAGAGTTCCTTTAGTAGGTAGGAAGAAGTTGGTCTTGGAATGGACTTTTCACTCTCTTTAAATCTGAATTTGTTACATTTAGAGTAAGAACTTGTGCCAACGGGATGTTGTTTTACATTTTTATACCCTGAGCCCTTCGAAAATGGGAAATCAGGGTATAATGGTGTGGTTAAAAGTATGTATCAGGCAGAAGGAGGCGTGGCAGACCCCACAAAGTATTTTATTTCAGAGTTATCAATTTTAACATTTATCGGGAATCAGTTATAAAATTATATCTCGTTCATCTTTAGAGTTAGAGTCTCCAAGTCTTCTGCATATATGTAGATATTAATTTAATACAATTTCGGTTTTTGTTAGATTTTGGATACTGGCCCCAAATTCGCCCCCATCCCCCAAATTTGAAAAAAAAAATGTAATTCAAATACTAGAGACTTGCAATTTGGCAAATAGGCACATGTTAGTGCTATTATTATATTCTGAAAGTTTTATGACCATCCCACCCCCAAGCCAGCAGCAACTACGCGGTTAGCAGAGCGCGCGCTTATACGTGCGTAAAGAAGAAGAATATTAATTTTTTACAAAGTTCAGGGTATCTCGTAGTCGAGCCGTCTCGACTAGAGCCTTCTTACTTGTTATACCCCGAACCCATTGAAAATGGGAATTCAGGGTATAATGGTTTTGTGAAAATGTATGTAACAGGCAGAAGGAGACGTCGCAGACCCCATAAAGTATATATTCTTGATCAGCACAATAAAAATAAGTTGATATAGCCCTGCCCGTCCGTCCGTCTGTCCGACCGACCGTCCATCCGTCCGTCTGTATGAACGTCGAGATTTCGGAAACTACAAAAGCTAGAGAGCTGAAATCTCACATGAATACTCGTATCTTAGTTACGCAGTACAAGTTTATTTTCGAGTCAAGCTTTAAATTCGAAAATTCGTTTACCATTTTTACGTTTTTCGAACATAAATTCTAGACCGTTTTAGCTAGAGACTTCAAATTTATATATTTAGATAGATATTATGGTTACGCAGATTTTGTAATTTGCAGATTTTTGATGCCAAGCTCTTTCGCCAGCAATTTGAAAAAAAAAACGTATATCAAATACTAGAGACTTGTAATTTGTTAAATAGACAATGCTATTAATAATTCTGAAAGTTTCATGACGATAGTCCAGACGATAGACTAGAAATGGAGTTATAAGCGTAAAAACTGCGCGGTTAGCAGAGCGCGCGCTTATACGTGCATAAAGTAGAAGAGTATCATATTTTTTTGCATGGCTCAGGGTATCTCGTAGTCGAGCCGTCTCGACTGGAGCCTTCTTACTTGTTACTTGTTGCCTATGAGTTCTTGCAGCTCGTTGACTGTCATTTTAATTTTATTTATGCATACCTAAGCTATATCCGGGGCATATCATATCATATATATTTTGAATTCGATGTGAAATTGATTTAGTTGAGTGTTTACCACTCGTTAATACTCATTTGCACCCAGAGCTGTTGTAACACACAATCGAACTTTCTTTTACACACACACACTTACATATGTACATACATAAATACAAACATACATTCTTTCTCAGACACATACACACACACACACACACACACACACACACACACACACACACACACACAGACAAGGGCACGCACGACACAAGCTGCGCCACTTTATGCAGCGATTGTACTTTCTCTTTCCTATGCCCCAAACTATGGGACATGCATTCTTTGGTGTTTATACATATATCAGATCATTGTAAAACTTCTGAGCATGATAAATATGCTAAGGTAATTGTTAAATATGCAGAGATCTTGTTAATTTGCCACCTTACACTTATTATTATAGTAGTGTGCCTTTAGTTAGTCGATGACAATGATTCAAGTACATTCAAGTATCCGAACAAAGTTAAAGTATTGTTACTCTAGCATTTAACAAACTTGAAGAATAGATATAAAAACACATGGTTATAATACAATATAAGTACATTGCGTATAGTTTTTAATTAGTCTATTCTATTCTATTTTCCTAATTCGTTCTAATAACACAAGAGTGCAAAGTGTGTTTGGTTCGCAAGCGGTCAAGCCAGAATGACGAATCTATAAAAAAAGTTTTATTTTTAGTGTTCGCCGTTAGAAATAAGCCAAATAAAGAAGCGACCCAAATGAAAACCACAAAAAGGAAAACAACTAGAGCTAGAGTCTTTGACTTCTGCTGTCCGTCCGTCCATTCACTTGCTGGCTCCGGCGCAATGTTGGTTGCATCACTCCACTGTAAACACTGGAGGACAGTCGTTGGCTACTTGGGCTCACGCGCGAACTACTTAGAGTCTACTCACACACACACACACACACATACCATATACCTTTATTGACCATGCCAATTAATAGAATTATACAGAACACGGCTCTTACTGTACTCCAGTTCATACATAGTACGACTTATACTTTTTTTTTTGGCTCATTTCAAGTTGCTCTGTGAACTGGACGGCAGCAACTTAAGAAGCAAAATTGTCTTTGAGCGGGTATGAGGGACTAACAGATTACCTATAACTTATAATCATTGTCAACAATACAAGTAAAATAATTTAATAATCTATTTCTCTATATAATGATATGATATCACATAATTTATTCCATTTTAGTATAATTCACGTAATTTATTGTCTAGAATTAACATATAATATGCATCGTAACACGTTCAAGATCATGTGGAGCCAGAACATACATCCGTAAAAATAAATAAATAAGTCTTTAATTATTAAACATTAGAGAAAAGTCATTTAACGAATTGCTATATAGATTCCAGAAGTTGAAAAATGCATTTTCTCTTATTCATATTGTGAGGTGATGTAAAATAGAGAATGTGAAGTTTGTTATATATGTAAAAATATACACAATGTGTTCTAAAAAATCTATAATTACAACTTCTTAGAATTTTCAATTTTAATGAAATCATTTATATGTAAGATCAGTTAAATACAATGTGTTATGTATAATCTGTTATATACAATCTGCTCTTTTCACTCGTTATACTCACCCATATTCCATATTCCATGTCTGCAGGGTATATACAACTTTACGTCGTTAACAATGGGGCAGAAATTCCGCCCGGTCGCCTAAGAAGTTACAAGTTTGTTCCATAAAGGTATTAAATCTTATCTGATAAATACCAAATTCAACATTTGATTGTGCATTTAAAACATCACTAACAAGTAAGAAAGCTGTAGTCGAGACTGCTCGACTACGAGATCCCCTGAGCCCCTCTTCAAACGAATAATATTCCAAGAATTATTAGATGCATTGCAGGCGTCTTGCTGTCCCGCTGCCTAGCTTGCTCTGAAACGTGGGTTGCGTTGCGAGAACTTCTTTATTAATAATTCTGTTTTTACATGGACATTCGTAATCACATCTTCAGATTATGATCATGACATTCACATTTATATGCCAAACCAAACTGTATGTCTCTAGTATTTGAAATACATATTTTACCCATTTGGGGGTGTGGGGGTGAATTAGAAACCGGAATCCAAAATCTAACAAAAACCGAAATTGTATTAAATTAATATCTATATATATGCAGAACATCTGAAGACTCTAACTCTAAAGATGAACGAGATATAATTTTATAACTGATTCCCGATAAATTGTTTTATCGATAACTCTGGAAATATAAAAGTTATCGAATTTCTGAAACAAACTCGTACTGCGCGCGCAATATACGGACCTGATTCAAAAAGAATAAAGTCTCTACCTCTTGTATCTTCGTTCAAGCATACGGACAGACGGAATCAAGAATATATATACTTTATGGGGTCTGCCTGTTACATACTTTTAACAAAACTATTATACCCTGATTTCCCATTTTCAATGGGTTCAGGGTATACAAATTTTTAAATATTGTTTGGGTTAACGTCATATGTCTAAATAAAATAATAATAAAAAGAACAAGTTTTGCTGACTAATTCTTTAGGCTGATAAAGCTGAAGAATATTGGGACACATTATAAACTGCAATGAATTTATGAAAAACAAAGAAAAAAAATGAATAGTATTATTGTCTGTATTGTATGCACTTATAACTACGGATTGTTTTTCAAATTGAACTAATTTCAGAATAATTAGGACTAAAAAAATGAAAATATTGTTTTAGAAGTTGTCTTCATAAAATATTGAAAATCTTGTATCATGCTTTTCCTAACATTGCTGTGCATCATAGGGGAAACACGTTCAAGCATAATTGGCAATCACTTATGCTACGATCCACCCTCGAACAAGTTGTGTAAAGCTGTGCGATTGCGCAGCTCGCTTGTATTTCACGTCTGCAACAATGACAAACAGTTAACCGACCAACCGAGAAACCCCTCCGACCGCCCGCACAACCGCACGAACGGCTGTCCGAACAGCCAACCGAACGATCGACCGACCGACCGACCAGTCGGCCAACCAACAAACCGAGCAGCCAGCAGCAAACCAATCAACCTTATGGTGACGGTGGTGGTCGGTCTTTCGTTCGTTCGTTCAGTCGGGCGCTGCACACGCGCATTGCTGCGAATTTCTGTAAGGTAAGCGCCAGCGGAAAACCAGTTATAAGTCAACTCTTATTCCAAGCAGACGTGTCAGGCGTACGGATCGGTGCGCGTTTCAGTGTGTTGTGTTTGGCAACAGCGAACTCCGTTAATAATACGTATACACATACATATATATGTATAGATATATATGATTTAATATAAATATATATTTATATATAGATATATGTTGTATATGTAAATATGCACATGCATGTGTGTATACATGATTAAAAAATCCACGCTCATAGATAGCCATTCATTTCAAAAGGTGCTTGCCAGTCGAAAAAGTATCTAATTATTTATTTATTTATTTTGTACTTTTATTACTTTTAAACGAAACGACTTGATTTCCCACACTCAATATCTGTGAATAGTAAAAGTAGAACATTTCACGAAAGCGAAATCAATAAGAAAGTCTTATATTTGTAGATGGTATATAGTCATAAAATATCTGCATACAATACACTATATATGTATTTAAGTGTGTGTGTGTGTGTGTGTGTGTGACATAAAAAAAAAACTGAAATGTGGATTTCGTTTTGAAATGAATTGTGACTAGTGATTGTGTGCGTTTGCCTGGCTCGGATTTAGACTCCGATTCCGACTCGGATTCGGATTCAGTTTTGGATTCGGTTTGAGCGCATTGTACTTTCTCATATGGATTCAATTAACACATCGTATATCGAATTAATGGAACACTAACCAAAAAACTAATGAACCACGGAGTTTTCTGGGGCTTTTTTCATTTTTATTTTTTGGCCAGTAGCGATCGACGCACAATAAAAGCAACATCGTTGATAATTAGTGAAAGATACTAGCTAGATGTAACGAAAGTTGGAGAAACCGGTCAACGAAATCCTCTACTCAATAGCAATTTATATAAATGCGTATACATATGTATATGTATACCTACATAAATGTATATATGTATTTAAATACTCTGCAACTCCATTGCATATAAGTTTTGACATCATATGACAGACATTTCCTTTTGTTTATTGCCTTTTCTAAATGCTTATATATAGATATAATAGATTTTTTTTGAATATACTGTTAGACAATAATACTATTTCGCTTGCTTAGCCTTGTCACTCGCCCATACACAAACAAACAATTGAAGGCCATAGGTTGAGATTTCAAAATAGACTCCAAAGAGTTCGGGCCATAAGCAACTAGCTTAACCAAGAATTTGATTCCCATAGTAGAGAAATATGTAGAAACAGAAACAAAAAAAAAACAACAAGTAAGAAGGCTCTAGTCGAGACGGCTCGACTACGAGATACCCTGAATCCTGCAGAAAAACAAATTTTCTTCTTCTTTATGCATGTATAAGCACGCGCTCTGCTAACCGCGCAGTTGCTACTGGCTTGGGGGTGGGTTAGGCTGAACTTTGGACGCTTATGACTCCATTTCTAGAGTGTACGATCATGAAACTTTTGGAATATAATAATGCAAATGTGTAATTTGCTAAATTGGAAGTCCCTAGTATTTGAAATGCGTTTTTTTCAGATCGGGGGTGAAGCGCGCGTGGCGTATCCACATCCCTGAATTCCCATTTTCAATGGGTTCAGGGTATAAAAACCATAGACGCTGCATAAAGTAAATCCACTAAAGTAGTTTTCAGGCCCCAACATTCACATAATGCATAATATCTGGGAAGCCATGCATATGCATCTCTCTGTGTGTGTGTGTATGGGTATGTGTATGTGTGTTTGCACTTACATGTTGAATGAATTTTCGGTCTCAAATAGTTTTGAGCTTCAAAGTCATTGCCCGGTTATTGTGATTTTCTTCTTCTTCGTCATGTTTAAATGTATTTGTTGTTGCTGTTTTTGTTTTATGAACGATTACGTATATATACACACTCATACACTCTCTTACACATTCATATTCATGACTATCAAGTGAAAATTTCAGTGTGAATGCAAAATGAAAATCTTGTGAGAGAGATCAAACTCATGGTTCAGACTCGACGAGGCGCAGTCAGTTGTTTTGAATATTAATTGAATATTGTGTGCACATAAACCATATGTATGTACATGCTGCACATGTAATTAAATGCATAAATAGCACAAAAAGTAACTGAACGTACATACGACTCCGACTAATCAACAGCTAATAGCAGCGAAAAGCAAACAGCCATGTTTTGCTTTAGCCAGGGGTTATTGTTCGACTCGCTGGAAAACGTTTTGCATAGAGCCATGGCCTTTACGAAACGCTCACTCCTGGTAATGATGATGATGATGCCGCTAATAACACACGGAAATTGTCACGGTGAGTTCCTTATCAGCATACCATGATGATGATGATGATGATAATGTTGATTGAGAAAATGCAGCGTTATTCGCTTCAAGTATTGGAAAAATATTTAATTGTATTTGTATAAATATTGCAATTTTTAGCTTGTTTGCTGTGATTGGCTCAGAGCCAAAGGGTCTAGCTAATCCATTTCATATCTCTCTAAGTTACACCTTTATAGCCATATTGAAATACATCTGCTTTAACTGTGTACCCATTTGTCTAATTTGTATATTTCTTGCATTTTTCTTGACCCATTTTGCCGTTCGACTTTTTCCAATTGTTCAACTTTATTTAAATAATTTTTATAACGCTTATAATTGCCGGAGGCAACCGCATTTCGAATTTTGTTAACGACTTTCAAACATTGCATACACCTATGTATGTGATATGTTTATATATGTCGCTTTAGTGGCGTAACGGAATTTAGATTCAAGCTACCTAACTACCAACTACCTACCTCTACCTGCGCTGGCTGCCCCAGTTAGCGCAATTGTGTGTTCATGTATCTTTCTTTCTTTCACGCTCGCTCATGCAAAGAAATGAGTATATTAGCTCTTGTTTTTGCTGGACTCTTTAAACACTTCATCATGCAAATTCAGAAATCCATCAGAGTCTCAGATAGAGTTCGATAATTATAGATAATTAACAACTTGCTCAACAGATCAATCCAAATTTGTATATTTACATAGCTATTTATAGGTATACCGACCTTTGTTTATAAGCAAAACTTCCCACATATTTCATATAAGTAACTTTAATTTCAACTCATAGCCATATTGGCTTAGCCAAAAATATATTAACCAATAACACATGTCAACAGGAACTGATAATTAAAGCTTGCAATTTGTAGTTATAGGAAATTGCCTCTTTGACATTGTCATCCAATTTACAGGTATTTTGTATCTGAAAATATTTATGCTCTATTTGAAATTCTTTTTGATTTCTTGAATATTTTCGAAGTAATTGTTCATCCTCGCAATTTCCCTATATCTTTTTGTTGTCTTCAGCCATCCATATTAGCCTATAACGGCACGCGTATATCTATATATCGTTTATATGCCGTTTTAGGACTTTTTCCCCTCACCAACATACCCCCTTTCACTCTCACTTATTTAATAAACGAAAATAATTTAAACCATTAAAAATAGTTTTATGTTGCAACAATTTTTTGATGTCTGTGAGCATAACATCTCAAGACTGTGCACTGAATACGAATAATTATTGTAATTATTATTACATGATCTGATCTTTGCTGGTCTCCAGGCTCTGATATACACTGCTGGACTTGGGTTAGACGCACTGCTTTTTATACCCTGAACCCATTGAAAATGGGAATTCAGGGTATAATGTTTTTGTGAAAATGTATGTAACAGGCAGAAGGAGACGTCGCAGACCCCATAAAGTATATATATTCTTGATCAGCACAAAAAAATAAGTTGATGTCCGTCTGTCCGTCTGTCCGTCCGTCCGTCCGTCCGTCCGTATGAACGTCGAGATTTCGGAAACTACAAAAGCTAGAGAGCTGAAATTTTACACGAACACTCGTATCTTAGTTACGCAGTACAAGTTTATTTTGTTTTTTCGATAACTCATCCCGTTCCTTAATTATCGATAAAAAATCGAAAATTCGTTTACGTTTTTTAGGTTTTTCGAGTATAACTTCTACACCGTTTTAGCTAGAGACTTCAATTTGTATATTTAGATAGATATTATGGATACGCAGATTATGTAACTTTCAGATTTTGGATGCCACGCCCCCTTCGCCCTCAATTTGAAAAAAACGTATTTTAAATACTAGAGACTTGTAATTTGGCAAATGGACAAATTTGAATACTATTAATATATTCTGAAAGTTTCATGAATATAGTCCATCTAGAAATTGAGTTATAAGTGTTCAAAGTACAGCCCATCCCACCCCCAACCGCCGGCAGCAAATGCGCGGTTAGCAGAGAGCGCGCTTATACGTGCGTAAAGAAGAAGAATATTAATTTTTTTGCAGGGTTCAGGGTATCTCGTAGTCGAGCCGTCTCGACTAGAGCCTTCTTACTTGTTATACCCTGAACCCATTGAAAATGGGAATTCAGGGTATAATGTTTTTGTGAAAATGTATGTAACAGGCAAAAGGAGATGTCGCTGACCCCATAAAGTATATATATTCTTGATCAGCACAAAAAAATAAGTTGATATAGCCCTGTCCGTCTGTCCGTCTGTCCGTCCGTCCGTCCGTCCGTATGAACGTCGAGATTTCGGAAACTACAAAAGCTAGAGAGCTGAAATTTTACATGAACACTCGTATCTTAGTTACGCAGTACAAGTTTATTTTTTTTTTTCGATAACTCATCCCATTCCTTAATTATCGATAAGAAATCGAAAATTCGTTTAAGTTTTTTAGGTTTTTCGAGCATAACTTCTACACCGTTTTAGCTAGAGACTTTAAATTTGTATATTTAGATAGATATTATGGATACACAGATTTTGTAATTTTCAGATTTTAGATGCCACGCCCCCAATTTGAAAAAAAAACCGTATTTTAAATACTAGAGACTTGTAATTTGGCAAATGGACAAATTTGAATACTATTAATATATTCTGAAAGTTTCATGAATATAGTCCATCTAGAAATTGAGTTATAAGCGTTCAAAGTACAGCCCATCCCACCCCCAACCGTCGGCAGCAATTGCGCGGTTAGCAGAGCGCGCGCTCTTACGTGCGTAAAGAAGAAGAATATTAATTTTTTTGCAGGGTTCAGGGTATCTCATAGTCGAGTCATCTCGACTAGAGCCTTCTTACTTGTTTTTACTTATTATTTGATTATTTAGAAAAACTAAAAGTAATACTTTGAGTAAAGTTCCTTTCTTAAAACAAATTAATTTTTTGAAGTGCGTCTATTCTAGTGACCAAGAAAATTGTGCCTTATTTTGATAAGTTTTCATAAAATGAATAAAAAAACAGATATTTTGCAAAATTACATTGTTTTTTGTATTGTCTACTTCAAGAGTCATCGAATAACGAAGATTTTGGTATATCCACTTCATTTAAATTGTTATCAAAGTGTAAGTTATAAAGCAAATATTAAGGAAAAAGCAGTGCGTCTAACCCAAGACCAGCAGTGTATGTCAAGGAAAATGCAAATCTTTCATAAAGTATTATTTTGTATACATTTTTTTCTTTACTTTCATAAATAGGCAATTTTGCATTCGTTTTATCAATCTAACAAAATTTCGATTCATTTTATGAAACTACTTAAGTTGGAAAACTGTTTTAAATTGATGCTTAGGAAGATAGAGAAGACTCTATTATATGTTTGCTTAAAATTTAATTAATTAGCATAAAATTTCTGAAGCTGCGAGTTGAACTATATTTTTCCTAAGCAAAGCTAAAGATATTAATTTAACACTTTGTTTCAGTCATAAGTAGGAAATTAATCAGACAATGAAATGAATTTTATTACCATATCATATTATATACATGCATGTTTGTATACATGTATATGTACATACATATATACATATGTTATATACCCATTCACAACTGAAAGACCCATTGAAGTTATCCTATTACGTATGTGTTTGTATAATTGTTTAATCGAGATTTATGCGAGGTTTACCTAGATTGTTGATAATTCTCTACAAGATTTTGAAAATTTGCAATATAATCGGTAACTATCTCAATATCGAATTCTCAAAGATATAGAGTAAATATTTCTAACATCAAATTAGATAAACAAATATTCATTGATCTGAAAAGTAGAGTAAACGATTCTTGGCCATAAATATTAGTTACAAAACAAGAGTCGATTTACTTTTTACTTGTTCAGGTCTTATTGAGCAGCTCATTGGATAATTGCTTGAGGTGGAACCAGAGCTAATTTCGTCTGATACATGTACGTAGATAATGTTTTTTATTGGACGCACAATGCAAATGGCAACCCTCGCATAAGTGTGGATATCATAAGCACTGGTAAAACCGGATAAAGCCGATTGTTGTCTCATAACAATAACTGCTTTTTATACGGCTCTTGGGCATAAGAGGGAAAAAAATCACAAAATCATTGAAGTTAGCAACACTTTGCACAATTGCAACGCCGAGAAGGGAGAAACCTGACATCAACAGCTGCAACAGCAGAACAAAAAAAAAAATAATAATAATAAATAAAATAAAACAAGTAAGAAAGCTCTAGTCTGAACTGCTCGATCACTCGTTACCCTGCAAAAAAATATGACACTCTTCTTCTTCACGCTCGCAAAAGCGCGCGCTCTGCTAACCGCGCAGTTGCTGCCGTGGCTTGGGGGTGGGATGGGTTGCAGTTTGGACGTTTATAACTCCATTTCAAGGTGGACTATCGTCATGAAACTTTCAGAATATAATAATAGCACTAAAATGTGCCTATTTGCCAAAATTCAAGTTGAATTTGGGGGTTTGGGGCGAATTTGGGGTAGATATCCAAAATTTAAAAAAAACCGAAATTATATTAAATTAATATTATATATGCAGAAGACTTGGAGACTCTAACTCTAAAGATGAACGAGATATAATTTTATCACAGACTCCCGATAAATGTTAAAATCGATAACTCAGAAACGAAAAAAGTGATCGATTTTCTGAAATAAGCTCGTATATCGCGTGCAATACATGGACCTAACAAAAAAAGAATGAAGTCTCTAGCTCTTACAGTTGCCGAGATCGACGCGTTCATACATACGGACGGACGGACAGAGCTATTTAGACTTTCCTCGTCACCCTGATCAAGAATATATATACCTTGTGGGGTCTGCCACGCCTCCTTCTGCCAGTTACATACTTTTAACAAAAGCATTATACCCTGATTTTTCATTTTCAATGGGCTCAGGGTATAACAAGTAAGAAAGCTTTAGTCGAGACGGCTCGACTACGAGATACCCTGAATCCTGCCAAAAAAAATATTCTTTTTCTTACCGCACGTATAAGCGCGCGCTCTGCTAACCGCGCAGTTGGGGGTGGGATGGACTGTACTTTGAACGCTTATAACTCCATTTCTATATGGACTATCTTCATGAAACTTTCAAAATATATTAATAGCATTCAAATCTGTCCATTTGCCAAATTACAAGTCTCTAGTAGTTGAAATACGTTTTTTTTTCAAATTGGGGGCGAAGGGGGCGTGGCATATAAAATCTGAAAATTACAAAATTTGCGTATCCATAATATCTATACAAATTTGCAGTCTCTAGCTAAAACGGTGTAGAAGTTATGCTTGAAAAACGTAAACGAATTTTCGATTTTTTATCGATAATTAAGGAATGTGATCTATTATCGAAAAAAACAAAATAAACTTGTACTGCGTAACTAAGATACGAGTATTCATGTAAAATTTCAGCTCTCTAGCTTTTGTAGTTTCCGAAATCTCGACGTTCATACGGACGGACGGACAGACGGACGGACGGACGGACGGGCTATATCAACTTATTTTTTTGTGCTGATCAAGAACATATATATACTTTATGGAGTCTGCGACGTCTCCTTTTGTTACATACATATCCATACATATTGTTACATACATTTTCACAAAAACATTATACCCTGAATTCCCATTTTCAATGGGTTCAGGGTATAAAAATGATGATCACTACTCGAATAGTAGCCTGGGATATATTTTGGGAGTTCTCGATGTCTGTTCCTACTGTGTGTAGCAATAGCCAACTGGTTTCATTATTAATATCTTTTCGAATGCGAATAACTTACAGTTCGATCTTCCAGTTGATCTTACAACTATATAGTTATCCACTTTTGGTTTCAATTCTATATTGGCAAATATTTGAGCAATAGAGAACACAATTGGATAGTCGAGAAATTGAGGTTGATTGATAAATATCTATATATGTATTCATACATATTCGATATTTTCAAAAGTCCAACTTATTTTGTCTGCGTGGGAGAAATTTTGATTTGGTTTCGATGAAACTGAATTCAAAACTTGTTTTCAGCTATTTTAGGAAAATCTCGATTGCAACAAGAAATGATGTGTGTAAATGCGGATTTCATGAATGTTTTAATAAAACAACAGTTAAAGAAGAGGCGAAAAGCATGTTACAGTCGATTGCTATTGCCATCGCAATATTTGCACAATAATAGGACGCATTTAAAGCCCGCATATATATATATATATATATATATACATATATATAACCGATTATATATTATATGCAGATTGGAAGCTTGTTCTAAAAATGGCTAGAGCTAGTTACTTAAAAGGATTTATCAAAAAATTTCTTAATATTTTTCTATGCATAAATTTGCAATTTATTTAGAATATAGTAGAATGCTTCAAAGACAATTTCATTTTCAACTTCTCTTTTTTTTTCAAGATAGATTTCTGTATGATATTTGATGAATATTTTCATTTATTTTATTTTATTTATATACTCAATATATTTAAAATTCAGCTTGAATTGTTCGAAAAAATGTATATATATATATATATATATATATATATATATATATATAAACAAATTTTGAAATATTTAATTAAAATTTGCATTTTATCAGTCAGTAAGTTATTAAACAATATTAAAAAAAAAATAATAATAATAATGTATATAAGGACCTATATATTCACATATGCATGTTTATACAAACATACGTACATACTATGCACTTGCCGCTCGATGACTTGAATCAGTTTTGACCATATTATCGAAATGAGTAAAACCCAAATACAAACTTAAGCTTTACAAATCCAATAGGCCACAATACAAGACTTATAACACAAATGCTTGCAAATGCATTGAACATATGTATGAAGGGTACCCAAGCTTAGCTTGAAAATGCTTGTGAAGCGCGTCAACTTTTCGATACTCTTTCCAAAAACAACCATGCAATAGCTGACATATTATTTGAGCGTGACAAAGGCTTCAATTACATACATACACACATATATTGCAATACTCTTTCTCTTTTCTACAAAGAGAAGAAATGGGAAGAAGATATTTTCATACCAGCTGCCTGTGCAAATGTATGTATGTATGTATGTATGTTTGTATGTATATACAATCATACAAATGAGAAAGAAGTGAGAGCAAGCAAAAGAAAATGGTGCATCGTGGGTCCAAATGAGAGCATCGGATCTCTCGCTCGATCACACACAGCTTATCCATTGCACAGACGGGAGAGCAAGAGAGTAAGGGATAGCAAATATACACAGCTGAGTTTTGTATGTTTAAGAAAAAGCGCGTTCTAGTTGTCGCTTGCTTAAATTCATACATACGTACGTATGTATGTGCATATGTACATAACAGTAAATAAAGCCTTTTCTGTGTTTCTTTTTAGTATGTGGTCCGCCAGCAGTGCCTCTAAATGCCAAAGTTCGAACAGTGTCTGGGGAGACGGGCATATCGGAGGCGCATTACACATGCGATGCCGGCTACGAGCTGTTCGGATCGCCAACAGTGAAATGCGATGCGCGAACCGGCTGGGAGCGTGAGCTGCCTTTCTGCGGTGTCAATGTCGCCTACAGGAAGCCAGTTAATCAGAGCTCCTATACGCGCAGTGGACCGGCCAGTTATGCAAACGATGGCAAGCCAGGCAATAAGGTAATTATACATATATATATATGTATATGCATATGTGGAGGCTGCATCAAAAATGTTTATTCTCATAGAATCCAGATGGGCAGGAGTGCTCAGAGACGCAAAAGGAGCCATCGCCATGGTGGCGCGTAGATCTCTTGGCACCGCAGGCGGTGCATGTGGTGCGCATCACGACGCGCGGCTGCTGCGGCCACCAGCCGCTGCAGGATCTGGAGATACGTGTGGGCAATAGCAGCGCGGACTTGCAGCGGAACCCACTCTGTGCTTGGTATCCGGGCACACTTGACGAGGGCATTGTGAAAACTTTCACTTGCGCCCGGCCGCTCGTCGGCCAATATGTGGCAATACAGCTGGTTGGCGTCGAGGGCAGTTTGAGCTTGTGTGAAGTGGAAACTTTTACGAATGATGAATTTTCTGTTGATCGCTGTCTCAGCCCCAAAATTGGCGTTGATACCGTTGTGACGACATTCTCCAAAACATGCTACGACTTTCATATAACGAAAGGAGAAAGCTTCGAAAAAGCTCAATCAATCTGCAAGCAAACAGGCAAGTATGCAGCTTAGGCAAAACTATCGATGACACATCTAACGATGGCCGCCATCCTTTTCCTCCCAACCAGGTGGCAACCTCGTGCACGAGTTTCGTGGCGCGACAAGTCAATACATTTTATCGGAATTGGAGCGCCGAAAGGCAGAGCTGAAGCCGCAATTGGTTTGGATTGGCGCACAAAAGGAGCCGGGCATAACGTCGCGCACCTGGAAGTGGGTGAATGGTGAGCCATTTGATAGGAAATATCTTTTGAATAGTGTATTCAATGACAAGTGGCAATGCTGGTTGCAGGTGAAATAGTGCAGAAGCCAGCTTGGGGCAAGGATCAGCCGAATAACTATAATGGCGAACAAAACTGTGTTGTCTTCGACGGCGGGCGCAATTGGCTCTGGAACGATGTCGGCTGTAATCTGGACTATTTGCATTTCATATGCCAGCACAGTAGGTTCAACCAGCTGCATTTCAATCAATATTTATGTGAATCTATTACTTGTTTCAAAATTTAGCACCTTTGTCCTGTGGCTCACCGGATGCGCAGCAGAACACTACGGTCTTGGGCAAGAAGTTCACACTGGGCGAAAAGATCCAATACGATTGCCCCAAGGGCCACTCGCTGCTGGGCCACGCGGAGCGCGAGTGCAAAACCGATGGCACCTGGAGCCATTCAGCGCCCAGCTGTAAATGTGGGTAGAAAGACTCGCTAAATATAACATTATATAATGTATGTCAATTGACAGATGTTGATTGCGGCCCATTGCCAGAGCTGAAATTCGGCTCGATTCACTTGTCGGAGGACCGCACCAGCTACGGCGTGGTAGCCACGTACAGCTGCCACGAGAACTACACGCTGATTGGCAATGAAAATCGCACGTGCTTGCAGGACGGCTGGAATGGCAAGCAGCCCGAGTGCCTGGTCGACTGGTGTCCAGATCCCCAGCAGATAACCGGTGGCCATGTGAAGTTCAATGATAAGCGCGCCGGCTCCACGGCCACATATGTGTGTGACCCGGGCTACGTACTCGTTGGCGAGGCCGTAAGTCAAACTCAAGTTCTCATATCTATCCAGTCATTATAACTATCATGATCTGATAATGAATATATATTTTAAAATCGGTAAAAGATGCATCTCCTCTACAGGCCATCAATGTTGTATCCTCTAAGGATATTTAATCGTGACACATTTCATAATATCAATACCAACGATATTCCTTCTTTTCATGTTTATATATCTTAGATTATCTCCTGCGGCTTAGGAGGTGAATGGTCCAGCAAAACGCCCTCGTGCCGATTTGTGGATTGTGGCGCACCCGCGCGTCCAGATCGTGGCATATCAATTCTGCTGAACGGCAGCACGACCGTCGACTCTGTGGTCAAGTACGAGTGTGACGAGGATCACTGGCTGGACGGGCCGTCGGAGCTGTATTGCACAAGGGATGGCAAGTGGTCGGGCGAGGCGCCAGTCTGCGAGCTGGTCACGTGTGAGACGCCGCAAGTGCCAGCTGGTGCCTTTGTCATCGGCTACGACTACAACGTGCATTCAAAGATTCAGTACAACTGTGATCCGGGCTACATAATGCACGGAAATCCGGTTCTTGAGTGCCTGGACACAGGCGACTGGAGCTCCGACGCGCCCTACTGTGAATGTACGTATTTAACAATAAACTAAAGCAAACAAATCTTAATTGGAATCAATGTAGATATCGACTGCGGCACTATATTGCCCATTCCGTATGGCACCGTCAAATACATATCCAACACAACGCACGTCGGCTCCGAGGTGATCTTCAGCTGCGCGCAGTCCCACAAACTGACCGGCGCTCTAAAGCGTAAATGCCTAGAGTCGGGCATCTGGAGCGATGCTTCGCCCAAATGTGAAGGTAGAACTCTCTTAAAAAGGGTACTTGAAATAATATATTTAATTTAATATTGCATTTGTTAATGTAAAGAAATTCGCTGTCACGAGCCTATGTTGCCTACGCATAGCCTGTTGTCCGTCACCGGCAATGATCGCATGTACGGCCGTACTCTCATACGGACAGCAGATTCCACACAGAACATGGCGCAGACATACAAGTGAGTAGTGATGAAACAAGAGTGTTCCAGTTGAGTCTGCTTGACGAGCAGATGCAATTAAATGATCGATATTAATGACCTCATCAAAGTTCAAAAGTCCTTTTTATACCCTGAAACCATTGAAAATGGGAAATCAGGGTATAATGGTTTTGTTAAAAGTATGTAACAGGCAGAAGGAGGCGTGGCAGACCCCATAAAGTAGGGGGGGGGGGGTGGCATCCAAAATCTGAAAATTACAAAATTTGCGTATCCATAATATATATCTAAATATATAAAGTTGAAGTGTCTAGCTAAAACGGTGTAGAAGTTATGCTCAAAAAACGTAAACGAATTTTCGATAATTAAGAACTGTGACGAGTTATCGAAAAAAAAAAGCAAATCTCGACGTTCATATGGACGGACGGACGGACGGACGGACAGGGCTATATAAACTTATTTTTTTGTGCTGATCAAGAATATATATACTTTATGGGGTCAGCGACGTCTCCTTCTGCCTGTTACATACATTTTCACAAAACCATTATACCCTGCATTCCCACTTTCAATGGGTTCAGGGTATAAAAATATTATATGTAGATGTCAAAATTTATATTAATAAATTTAAATTTTCTTGTCTTTCAAGTTTACACTATCGTTGCATTCATATGCATAGCTATATACACAATGATAAAGCCATTCTTATAAATATAAATGTTTCATGTTCGTGATTGAATCAAATCTTATGCCTTCGACAGTAAAAGTATTTAATTTAAAAATAACATTATAATATAATATATATTGTAGTATTTATGCATTATTATGCATTAAGCTCGCTTTGAATATGGAATATTGCTTGAAATCTGGAATTGAAACCAGTTTGCTGAAATACAATCATGTTGTTGGCATTTCAGAATTGGAGCTCTGGCCAAATACCGTTGTGAGCGTGGGTACAAAATGGTGGGCGAGGCGCTGGCTACCTGTACGGATAACGGGCAGTGGAGCGGCATTATACCCGAGTGTGTTTGTAAGTAAACAGAGCAGAGAATATGTATATAAGAGAAATACATTCATATATTGTATACAATGATGAACTCTTGCAGATGTGGAGTGCGGAGCACCGGAAAACATAACGAACGGCAAGGTGACATTGGCCACGAATGTCACCTACTATGGCGCAGCTGCCCTGTATGAATGCAATGTCAACTATAAGTTAAACGGCGTCTCACGACGATTGTGCACGGAGCACGGTAACTGGAGCCACGAGGCGCCCAAGTGCGTTGAGGTTGTCTGTGATTTGCCAAATGTGAGCGACAGTCTGATTGTCGAGGCAGACATCCGGTCTGTCGGCTCGGTGGCACTCTTCAAGTGCGCCAAGGGCCGCATTCTGATGGGCAACGATACGCGTGTCTGCCAGAAGAATGGCAAGTGGTCGGGCAAGAATCCAACATGCAGACGTAAGTATTATGATATATTCTAATGCCCTTCCAATTTGTATTAATGTGCGTTATGTGATAACTACAACAGCTGTTGACTGCGGACGACCGTTAGCTATTGACAACGGGCGTGTGATTGTGGTCAACGATTCCACTCTATACGGCGGCTCTGCTGAGTACCATTGCATACCCAATTATCAGCGCATAGGTCAGTATTTGCGGAAGTGTACAGAGGAAGGCGCATGGAGTGGCAAGCAGCCGCATTGCGAGCTGGCTACTGTTGAGGGACAGGAGAGCTCGGAACTGGGCACAGGCGTGGCAATAGGCGCCACAGTTATTGTCGCATTGCTCGTCATCTTCGGGCTCATATTCTTGTACCGCAACAAGGCGAGGCCCGTAAAAAACACGGAGAATATTCAGGCCGCCGAAACGAAAGATGAACGCAATGCAGCGGTCATGTCCTACTCCACGTTGGAGGCCAACAATCGCATGCACATGGATAACAATCCATCGGCGACATTCAATACATTTCAAGGGGGAGCTGCGCATCGGGGAGCCTGCAACAATGAGAACGCTGTGGGCGGCGAACGAGTGAATAATCGCTCAGGTGGCTATTGAAACTCATTTTAATTATTCATAAACTAATTGTAAAATGTATTTGCAGAGAATATTTACGACCAGATACCAAATGAACAGTTTTATGACGCACCTTACGAGATGCGCACCAATGATGAGGTATACGAGCCGGAGCCAGTATCCAACAATGTGATCACAATCAATGGCATTTCAGTGCGATAAAGAGCATGTCGGCTCGTTCGCTATGAGCATAAATATGCGCATGCTTCCATCATTAATGTTAACTTGTGTTTATATATGTATATAGTAATTTTAGAGAGGACGTGAATAGCTCGAAGTATTCGAATGACCATTTACTACGCCCACTACCCACGCTGGACACACTAGACATTGTATACGTACTGATTTCCTAAATTAAATACCTTTTTAATTTGCAACTTTTGTAATTGAAACCCAGAACACACAATCAAGGCTATAATTCTTCTCTGGCCCGATGCTATATATTTGTTGATTAGCACTGACTGGCGAGTGCCTCTAGACATGTCTCTCTGTCTGTCTTTTAAATGTTACCTAATTCATTTGGAATAGTTCCTTTCGAATTCCATTAATTGATTACTTTAGGATCGATATTTATGTTTTGTATGCATATCTATACCACCGGGTGCCATATTTAAGCCCTGAAAACATCATTTGGATCTGGAGAGTAGAATGGGAGAGACTCTTAATTGTGTTTGTGTGTAAAAAAAAATTCTCGTCGCTGGCTGGGTACTGGGTATCTGCTAGTCGGCCACATTCGACTAGAGCACTCTTAATTGTTTTTTTTTTTTCTCTTTAATTATTACGTATTTACATAATTAAAAAATTAATTATTAATTATATATATATATATATATATATATACATATATATATAAACTAAAAATGTATGTATAATCGGAATGTACAACTTTGTTATGCAATGTGTAAGTACTCACTAAAGCTTAAGTAAGAGAGTAGACGAAGAAACTATGTTGTACTTAATAAATATGTGGTTAACTAATTTATTTATTTACTTATTTGATTGGCATTCACAATTTTAATAGTTTTAGAGCCGAGCATAATAGTTTGGTCGCATCTTTTAAGTTTTAATATTAGGGAATATATATGCCAACTTTTGTTGAGCAAAAAACACTATTTTTGTGGGAACATATTTTAAAAAAAAAGCTGAAATTTGGTGAAAAAAAAAACTGTCAATACAGCTAATGTTTTTCGCCCTATTTTAAGAGTTTTATGTCTATAAATAGTTCGGTGCTTCTTCTAATTCGTGACAATTATTAACTTTATCGCATTCTTCCGTTGTGCCAATCATATTTAAATATTTTATTTTAGCAACTCGTAGTCATGACATTTAGGTTTAGCTAACGATTACATATTATTGTAAAATGACATGACATGATGACATGACATGACATGACATAACTGCAAAATTTGGTTGCTTAAACTCCAAAAATGCGAAAATTACTGGGTATTTTTCGATATGCCACGCCCCCAAAGAGGCTGAAAATATATTTTGTTTGGTTATTGGTAGAGGAGCCCATTAGTAACTGAACCACCCAATTTAGAGCTTCTAGCTTTAAAGCTGTAGAAGGTAGGTTTTTCCCAATTTGCCACGCCCGCAATGGGATATATCCGCCATAACTTTTTATACCCTGAACCCATTGAAAATGGGAATTCAGGGAATAATGTTTTTGTGAAAATGTATGTAACAGGCAGAAGGAGACGTCGCTGACCCAATAAAGTATATATTCTTGATCAGCACAAAAAATAAGTTGATATAGCCCTGTCCGTCTGTCCGTCCGCATGAATGTCGAGATTTCGGAAACTACAAAAGCAAGAGAGCTGAAATTTTACATGAACACTCGTATCTTAGTTACGCAGTAAAAGTTTGTTTTGTTTTTTCGATAACTAATCCCATTCCTTAATTATCGATAAAAAATCGAAAATTCGTTTACGTTTTTTAGGTTTTTTGAGCATGACTTCTACACCGTTTTAGCTAGAGACTTCAAATTTGTATATTTAGATAGATATTATGGATAATTTTTTGTAATTTTCAGATTTTAGATGCCACGCCCCCTTCGCCTTGAAAAAAAACGTATTTCAGCTACTAGAGACTTGTAATTTGGTAAATGGTTTTGAGTGCTATTAATACATTCTGAAAGTTTCATGAAGATAGTCCATCTAGAAATGGAGTTATAAGCGTTCAAAGTACAGCCCATCCCAACCCTAACCGTTGGCAGCAACTGCGCGAGTATACATTCCAAATTGCAGATCTCTAGATCATCAACTAATACGATTACTGGCATACGGGCATGCGCATATTCCGATTTGCCATGCCCCTAGTGGGCGGATCGGGAGAATTTTTACACTGTATAATTCGGGAGCATACAAATGTATATGTTCAAAATTTCAAGCTCTAGCTCTAATAGCGCCGAAAAATATTGCGTTCATACGGACAGACAGACAGAACGACGGACAGACAGACGGACAGCACGACGGACAGTGCACAAAGTCAATATATTTTTTTCCCTTTGGGAACAAAGTATAAAAATTGTAAAACGAGTAAGAAGGCTCTAGTCGAGATACCCTGAACCCTGCAAAAAAATTAATATTCTTCTTTCTTTCTGCAGTGCCTTGGGAGTTGGTTGGGCTATACTTTGCATGCTTATAACACCATTTTTAGATGGCTATCTTCATGAAACTCTTAGAATATATTAATAACATTCAAATTTGTCTATTTGCCAAATTACAAGTCTCTAGTATTTGAAATACTTTTTTTTTACTTAGATAAAATTGGTTATGTGGAAAACTGGCAGTTATATTGCATGGAATAACAATGGAATAGTTGCATGCAATTGCAATAACTGCAATAGTTCCGCAGCCGGCATTTGAATACTTGGCAAAATTCCCTCTGCTTGCTGTTTTGGAATTTTTCCCGCAATTGGATTTTCTAAAAAGCCAGATTTGACAGGAAAATAGCTGATTTGGCAACACTGATGTGTAGTCTCGTCCTGTTAATACTCGTTTACCAAGTAAACAGGGTATATTGGTATTGTGTTGATGTCCTATTTGGCGCTTTGAAGCACATTAGAAATTGATAAGTATATTACGTTGATACCCTCGTTACCGATACCCCCTCTAGGAGGATACTAGTTGTTGAAGATATTGAAATTTTAAATATATATGTTGATAGCTCAAGATATAATATATAGGTTATATGAACATATATGTATATGACAAATGGATACTGTGTTATATAACTTTATTCATATTTTGAGCAATTCAGCAAAGACATTTTAGACTAAAGAGTATAAGTTAAGGCCTCTCCACTTCCAAGAAGAAAAACTTCACACCACTGACTTACAGCGTGTGATGTAATAAGTTGGTCTGAATTTCAATCATTGGCAAATTAAATAATGAAAGTTAATAAAACTACATTTATAAAGCGACGATCAATATATGTTTGCTCTAGTGAAAACTGAACGACTAGCAGATACTGGGAACCCTATGGGGTGTTGATATTCCAAGAATTACAGTCTTCTTTTCTGAATAAATAATACACAAGCTAGCTATCTAACTCGGGGATAGCGTAGTAGGAAAATAGGATGAGGTATCGAAGATAATTAAATGAACTCGTGCTGCCCATGGTATAGATGAAAATATCAAGTCATTAGATTTTGTGGCTACGCAACGCTCGTTCGTTCATACATATGGACAGACGCGAATGGCTTTATCGACTCAGCTCGTCGTATTGATCAAGAATATATATACTAGTGACAGGCGCGAGCACAGCACGAATGTAGAATGTTGAGTCTGATTAGTTTCGATCTTACTTACTCCAGTCCAGTGAGGCTGGGAGGACTGAACTACAACTTTGTAAATTGTTGCTTTTAGAAGTTTAAACAAAATTGTTTGATCAATATTTCTTTGAAAATTATTGTTGAGCTGCCAGGGCCAGGGCCGAGCCCGTAATATTCAGTAGTTGTTAGGAACACACACAATGCTAGATATTCACAACAATTTGGATATTTTTCAAAATTTTATTTATTTGGATCTATAAGTGCATATGTATCAGTTTGGAATTGAGCGGCACAGACAATGGCAAGGCGTGGAGGAGCACAGCAGTTGCAAACCGAAATCAATACCGACGAGGACCTTGAGAAATTCTTAGCCCGTCCCGGATTGCTCAGTATGCATATATATATATATATATATATATATATATATATATATATATATATATATATATAGATATATATATGCATTATTAATATGGTATTGATTTGCAGTTTTGGAAGTTTACTCGGAATGGTGTGGGCCATGCTTAGGAATGGTTGGCACATTACGTCGAGTTAAGATGGAAGTGGGCGGCGACTCCATGAGCTTGGCAATTGTATGTATTTGCATTGCTCAATCATAATAACTGATTAGCCATGTGAAGCTAATTTGATTTTCCCACAGTGCAAAGCAGATACCGTCACAGCTCTACGGCGCTTTTATAAAAAAAGTGAGCCCACTTGGCTGTTTGTCGTGGTAAGTCTTTGGAATGTTGGGCGACTTCCATCCTTGATTACGGCATTTCCGGTTGTATTTAGAATGGTCGAGCTGTTAACCTGTTCTATGGGTCAGATGCGCCGAAATTGGTATCCGTCATTGTGAAAGAGTTTGAAAAGTCGCAGTCCACTGCTCCGCGACCAAATTATGCCATTGATGCTCTGCAGCCCATCGAAGCGGAAGCACTTAAAATCAAGAGAGATGCAATTGAGAAAGCTGAGCGTATTGAGCGGGAAAAACAACACAAGAAGCGATTGGACTACCTTACCCATTGTACGGATGTTATAATGGAGAACTTACCAGATATTGGCGTGACAATATTTGGTCCACAAGTCTCTCGCGATATGTTTAAGAAGCTCTCCGAGCCAGCCGATCACCTGAAAATGCAGTGCAAAGATCGAAAATATCTTGAAGTGTTCGCATCTGACTTCGACGTTGTTAACTTTGCTTGCAAGAATCCACTGTCGGCCGACGTTATAGAACAATTGGATGGCAAGGAGCTGCTGATATGCTTCTGGAAGATAGACGAGTCCGCCGGACCCATTCAACATGTGTTGGCTACCTACGCACACGAGCTGACTAAGGAACGCGTGGCGCCGCCCGACGACGACCATCCTGCCCCGCATCCAATTCCACCGATCATCTCGCCGATGAAGGTTAAGTTTGAAGTTGAAGTGGAAGGTACGTAGATTGGAGTCGAATCAAAATCCCTTCTTTCTTTCTTCTATTATATAATTTATATTTCGTTTTGTAGAGGGCGAAGTTTGGGTGGAGGAAATCAGCTCATCAGAAGAGGCCAGGCAAAAGGCGGCCGAGAAGAAGGCGGCTGAAAAGACAAAGGCCGCTGTCCAACAGGACGATGGCCGAAAGGAGGAAGTGGAAGACGATGGCGAGGAAGAGGGCAGCGAGGAAGAGGAGGCTGTTCAAGCAATTCAACCAGCCTTCCCAGGCATGGCACTGGACTTGGATTTGGGACTGGACGATAACGTTGTCACCGAAGAGGAGGTCGAGGAAGAAGAGGAAGAGCCGCCGAAGCCTATAACGCGCACAAAGCGAGTCAAAATACCGCCAATATGGGTGGCCAACAATCGTCGCACCCACGCGGCCTTGATCTATGTGTTCTTCCGCAATCAGACAACCGGATTCCTGCCGCCAGACCCGCCCCCAGAGCCACCGCACATCATCATGGCGTTCGAGGCATCCAAGCGCGATGACATATTGGAGGTCATGGAGACCATCAAAGAAGATGTGCCACTATATGGCTTCTTCACAAACGACACGCCCGGCGAAGCGAAACTCATATCGAACTCGATATTCAGATATGATGATAGTAAGGAGCAGGCGAAGACCGACCGATTTGTGCTCAAAGTCAACAAAGTTCAGTCCTACACAATGCTGTCGTTGGTGCAATTCGAGCCAACCTATTGCAGTAGCAATGTTGAAAATGGCCGTTTGGATGCACTCAAGTTCTTCCCGGAGGACTACAAGACTGACGAGGAGATACCGCCTGACGCGACGCCCAAACCGAAGAAGGTAGATTTTTGTTATCCTTTTCTTTTTGTCTCTTGAATAACTTTACTCTTTGTCTCTACTTTGAGCAGCAAAAGAAGAAGCCAACTACGGCTCCAGAAGCAGGAACCAAACCGCGCGATTCGCGTAAATCGCGGGAGTCGTCTAAAATCAAGGCCGCTGAAACAGCAAGTGCTGAAGGTGCAGCTACAGCAGAGGCTGCAGCCGCGACGGCAGAAGGCGAGGCTACGGCAGGTGAGGCCCCGGCAGCCGAAGCAGCGCCGGCAGAAGCACCACCAGCCATGGATGCACCACCAGCTGCCACACCAGCAGAGGAGGCGCCACAGCCTGCCGAGGGCGTCGAAGCCGCGCCTGCACCAGAGCCACCCAAAGAAGAACCCCCTGCCCCTGCTGAAGCAGCAGACTCATCTCCCGCCGAGGCTCCACCCGCAGAAACAGCGTCCGAGCCTGCCCCAGCCGAATAGTTGATCAGTGCGATCCCAAATTATATATTGAAGTATTGGAGTGATGTACCATGCCTGCTGTTCGTCTAAAAGTCCTTGCAAAATACACACTTCAGGGCAAATAGTCCACGTTTATACATCCAAATATTGCTACTATTTATTTTATTCTATTATTGGTCTGCTACATCAGTAGTCTATTGCTACACTAAGTCTGCTACTACTCCTGTTGAACTACTATCCCTTTACTCTTCTATATTACTCTTTTACCATATCTGTTTTGCTCACTACCATTTGTATTCTACTACTACTGTTTCGTATTGTTATACCCTGAACCCATTGAAAATGGGAATTCAGGGTATAATGTTTTTGTGAAAATGTATGTAACAGGCAGAAGGAGACGTCGCAGACCCCATAAAGTATATATATTCTTGATCAGCACAAAAAAATAAATTGATATAGCCCTGTCCGTCCGTATGAACGTCGAGATTTCGGAAACTAAAAAAGCTAGAGAGTTGAAATTTTACATGAATACTCGTATCTTAGTTACGCAGTACACGTTTATTTTGGAGTACAAGTTTTAATTTCGAAAATTCGTTTACCTTTTTTACGTTTTTCGAGCATAACTTCTACACCGTTTTAGCTAGAGACTTCAATTTGTATATTTAGATAGATATTATGGATACGCAGATTTTGCGTTCAAAGTACAGCCCAGAGCGCGCGCTTATACGTGCGTAAAGAAGAAGAATATTAATTTTTTTGCAGGGTTCAGGGTATCTCGTAGTCGAGCCGTCTCGACTAAAGCCATCTTACTTGTTATGTGCTACTACACTTACCATATTACTAACCCTATTTTTCTAGTATTCTACTGCCTCTGCTCTGAATATTACTAGTACTTCAGAACTTTTCCTGTTCTACTACTATTTTAGTATTTCTTGAAGTACTATTACTCTTACTATTACATACATATATATATATATATATATACTTACATACATGACTTATATATGACTATGTCAAAACGTAAACAAAGAACAAGGCACGCGGTTCATAGATAATAGAATGTAAAAAGTCTAGTTGAGCTTGCATATTAAGGTGGCTCAAACGGTGTAGAAGGTTTAAAATGTACCTTAAAAAGATTTATATTTTGACTTGAATTACTTTAAGTTGTGCATACTAAATCTTATTAAAGCAAAATGTATATATATATATATATATATATATATATATATATATATATATATATATATATATATATATATATATATGTGTGTGTTTTTAAAATTCTTCAATTATTTATTATATTAACTAACTATAAGAAATAGTGATCGTGATATAAAATCTGAAAACAAAATAACTGTACGAGATTTATTAAAATTGAGCTGAGCAACATTATGATAAAAAGCTGCTCCGAAATCAAAAGCCAACTCAATGTCAAAATTGAAGTTGAGGCACCCTAATGCATATAGACGCGCTGGTGTGAATATGTATGTGTGCAAAAATAGTGAGAAGTGAGAAACGGATGATAAATACGAAAATGTGAAGATGAGAATACAGTTCACTACAATTCTGCTGATATGCATCGAGCAATTTACTAAGGCTCTGGCTCAGGGCATGCCAGTTAGCCCATGTCCGAAGGTCTTTCAATACAGATTCGATGGCAGCGAGTGGTTTGGTCTGGCAGCCATACGAAATTCGGACGTCCAAGCGCTACAGATCCGCATAACACTTTCAATGCGCGGAAAACCGACAACGGTGGGTGCTTGTAATCGAAATCTGAATCGATCGATGATTCGAGTACACTTTGCTTTTTTTTTTAGAACTATCTAGGCGAAATCGAATTGCTGACTCGCGGAAGGTTTACGAGCAATGAGCCAGTGCTCTACAAGATTCGGTTTCCTAAACATCATTTTCCACCCAAATTGGTGCTCATCTCGGCCAACAATCAAGTGATTTGCTTTGGATCTGCCGGTATACATATATGACACCTACGCTGTTTATACATATATATAAATGTGATATTCTTTGTATTCTATCTATATGTAGATCATAGCATATTCATGACTCAAATTCAATTGGAGCACACGCGAAAGCTAACCTTTATACCCGATAACAATTCATCGGACCTCATGATGCCCCAGGTCGCTGAAGCAGAGTTTGGCATGGTTGTTGGCAAGGAGTCGTCTGGAGGTCAGAAGCCTCTGCCATCTATTCAGTTCAAGAAGTATGCATTTGAAGTGCGTGCTGTTACATATACATGTGTACATATATATTTGCAGAAAGCCGTTCAAGGCGCCGGGCGAAGTCTGCGGCAGAGTTGATAAGGCTCTCGATTTTCGCTTGCCCAGACGGGGGCACCGCAAGATGATCTCAAGTCTTTCAACTCAAGCTAGGGTACGTTTCGCAGCCGAACCGGCTGGACAGCTGCCAGTCTTTGACTCGGATTACGACGATGCTGCTAATGATGACGATACGCCCGTGGACGAGGACGACTCGATTGTTCTTGTGGATGGCCAAAGCGCTACGACTGGCAAGACGATGCCCTCGCTAACACGTGGCGCCTGGCCTTGGTTGGCGGCGATATACGTCAATAATCTAACTTCTCTGAACTATCAGTGCGGCGGCACGCTCATCTCGGCACGCGTCGTCATCAGCTCGGCCCATTGCTTCCAAATGTTCAACCAGCGCTATACAGCCAACGAGGTGCTCGTCTTTCTGGGCAGGCACAATCTGAAGAACTGGAACGAGGATGGCTCCTTGGCAGTGCCCGTCGACGGCATCTACATACATTCAGACTACAATGGACAGTTAAGCAACTACGATGCGGACATTGCTGTTATTCTGCTGAAGAATGAAGTTCGGTAATCTCTCTTCTCTCCACCTTTTTCTCACTCTAAAATAATCTGTTAAGTAGTTGGATGAATTTTCAAATACTTGAAAATCGCGAAATTATGGTTACAGGAAATTTTTGTTGTCAGTGTAACAGGACTCGGAACTTTTCGACTTTTATGCGTCTTCTTTGCATACATATATAATTCATAAGTCCATTATGCTCCCACACGTTATGATGTGATGTTATAACTCCGGCTCTAGACGTATGGTTTTAATGAAATTTCCATTGTTCCATGATTTTCGATTCGTTTGCGAGTACAAAAAACCAAGACACAGCTATGTGAATACTCATTTTGCTCTAAAATGTTCATTCATTTATTTGTTATCAAATTTGGAGTCTTAAGTTTGAACTCGGGAGTAAATTGGACTCCACTACTCAAGTCAAGTCATAATATGTCAAATAAGATGAGCTTCTATATTTATATTTAGCCTTCTATTTAACCTTCTACTGAGTATGCTGCGTGCAGTTAGAGGGATGGACAAATCGATTCGCCTGGCTCCATCTTTATGTCCTCATCCTCAAATTCTGTTGCCAGCTGCTCATATTTACACACAACTAATATACCCTTTTTGTAAAATCTCTCTCTCTCTCTCTCTCTTTTCATTTCAGTTTCAATACATTTATACAGCCCGTTTGCCTGTGGTCGGGCTCTAACAAAATGGAGTACATCGTGGGCGAGCATGGCATTGTGATTGGGTGGAGTTTCGATAGGAATAGAAATGCAACGGTGATCTCGAAGAGTCCAACGTCCCCAGCTGAATCGAAGTCTATACCAATTGTGGTAAAGGCTCCAATTTTATCCAATGCGGACTGCTTCAAGGCCAACGAACACTTCCGCAGTCTCTCTTCGAATCGCACTTTCTGTGCGGGAGTCCTGCTGGATGGCCAGAGAGGGAGTGGGCGCAGGGAGCGAGAGAGGCGTGGAGCAGGCACGGGTATCTCTGGTGCCGGTCTGATGATACTTAAGAACAACCGTTGGATGCTGCGCGGCACAGTCTCGGCTTCTTTGCCTACCGACAAGAATCTCAGCAGCGATTCAGCTCAATGCTGTACTACTCAATATATCATTTATGCCGACGTCGCAAAGTTTATTGATTGGATAATGGCTTTTATTATTTAATCTGTGTCTCTGTATGTGTAAGAGTCTTTGCAATGTAATGTGTGCCCGATTCAAATGCTAAATTGAATTTGAATTAAATACCTGATGTGATACCCTTGATAGACGCAACGCTACCAACTTGACGCACGATCGGCACAACCTTAACCGCCCTGCGGTGGGTTTGCAGCGATCCCTTCTTACCTAAACAAACAAGCCCAGGGCTTAACTTCTTTTAAATTGCTTTTATGACCAGCTAATCCGCTTGCTAATCCTAGTAAAGCCCCAGTCCCTTGGCCACTGTCCCTTACCTGCCACTGCCTGCGAAGTGTGTCAGGTGTGACGCGTGTGACGCGGGCTCGTATAAAGCTGCGTCGCTTCATCCAATATTGCATCATTGTGAGTTTGAGCCTTGAGTGCTGCAGTTATGCTGAAGCTGGTGTTAATAATAGTTGGATTCGGTTCGGTGGCCGCCAACGACGATGGCTGCAACGAAATGGTCTGCGGATCGGTAGTCTCCAAATGTCTGCTCACCCAGAGCTGTCAGTGCAAGCTGAACGATTGCCATTGCTGCAAGGCCTGCTTGAATTGCTTGGGCGAGTTGTATACGGAGTGTTGTGGCTGCCTGGACATGTGCCCCAAGCATAAGGACGTCTCGGCCGCGATGACGCTTCGCTCCGAGATCGGCGATGTCGATGGCGTTCCCGAGCTCTTTGACACGCTGACGGCCGAGGACGATGACCAATGGTCTACCATTCGCATACCAATGCGCGTCGGCTTCAAGCAGCGCATGGAAACCGAATCCAATCTGATCAGTCTGCCTCGGCACAGGCCGGCGAACACCGTCAATTGCACCGTCATCTATGTCAACTCGTGCATCCGTTCGAACAAGTGTAAGCAGCAGTGCGAGAGTATGGGTGCCAATAGCTATCGCTGGTTCCACGACGGCTGCTGCGAGTGTGTGGGCGCTCACTGTCTGAACTACGGCATCAACGAGAGCCGCTGCAGCTCCTGTCCGGAGCAGGGTCTGCTCACAGCGGATGCTGCCAGTTCGGATGCCGATCAGGATTTGGAGCGCATATTTGGTTTTGAAGATGACGCGCCCAACGACATGTGGGACTATGTTGAGGACGAGGAAATGGATTAAGTTCCGCCCAGGTGATTCATCAACTATTCTCTGTTAACTTACACTGTCCAATTGTATATAGCCGAATAAACAAATCTTTTTTTTTTACTCGAATATTGTGTTTTAATTTTCATTATGTGACTTTTAAAGGAAACTGCTTGTATTTTAGCTGGAAGTATTAGAGTATTAGGAATAGAGTTAGGAATATTTAACTATTGGCTGGCTGGTCAGGGTATTTCTTGGTCGGGTAAATGAAATTTAAAGCTAGATGGCAATGATGAGTATACATATATATTATGGATTAGAATTGAGTGTGATAAATTTAAAGCTGAAATCTGAAATCTGAATATATATCCTAATATAATGTACTCAGCGCAAGTTTGTTATTAATTTTCATCAATATTTTCTATTTATACGGATAGAGGTCTATCCTTATTCATTCTCCCACATTGAATCTATTGATGCATGATATGAAAAAATAAATTAAGACTTTTCATTTGTCATACCATAATATAGAAGTTTTGTCAAAAATCACACGATACACAGTTTTCTTGTGTGAAAGTTGAATCTAAATTTCAATGAATCGAACCAGCAGAGTCTCCTGCTGTTACAAGTTGTCGGTTGTAGGTTCTAAAGTTGTCATTTAAGTATTATCCGAGTTAGTTTGCGTGTTGTTAACTTAACATATCCTCAAGCTGTCACTCTGAGAGAGTAAGACAGAGATAGCTGTTATTGCTTGGATATTGCTGCTGTTGCTCGGATATTGCTGTGAGAGAGTGAGAGGTATAGAGAGAGAGAGAGATAGAGAGATAGATAGATAGAGAGAGAGAGAGAGAGAGAGAGAGAGAGAGAGAGAGAGAGAGAGAGAGAGCGATCGCTATTCATCCCATTTGGAAAAGGTCGTTAAGGTTGTCAGCGAACGTAGGGAAGCGACTAGAAAGTAGTGCAGAACTAAGTCATTTTGATGGCTCTCCGGCATAAATATAGTTATATTAGTTAGTGCTCGATTTATTGTAACGTAAATTTAGAACCTTTAAACTTTCGTTTTGTCAACTTGTCCTTCATTCTATCGCCTGGCTTTAATTAAGGCTCTTGCTTAAATCTTACATCAAATAATTAGCACATGCATTTCCACACGCTAACTAATTAATGCGAATATGTTCGATGCTATCGTCATACCGTCATCCTCCTTACCACCATCTGCTCTCCATTGTCATCATCAAATCAGCTACGTACATGCGCAAGTCTCTGTCGATGCCGATGTGTGTGTCTGTGTGGCTCAGGTAAGTCAGTCTGGCTTGCTGTACAGGTGACAACACATCAGTTGGGCCCGTAAGGTGCCAGAGAATGCATCCAGCTTCGGTCGCGTTTCAGATAGAAATGTGCTTGGTCTGCGGCTCAAATTGATGCTTGATGCAGATCGTTTCAGTGCCTAGAACGAGATACAGAAATATAATTATATTTTACGATGTTTGGCAAAAAGGCCTTTGCTAGTGCAGTGCGTTGTGCGTCTGGTTATTATCGAGAAATGTTTCGGATACTCACTCATTGATCTCGGGAAAGGGCTTTCCCCTTAAGAAACAGTAAGCTCATTCGCTGTCGTGCTGTGCTCTATTGCCTAATTAAGTTTGGGACATGTTTTATTTTTAACTGTCAGGATGCTGGGCGGAGTGGGTGCCCGACGCGGTAGGGTCTCATCCCCGATGGGACGCTTGGCAAGCGCAAATACCTTCAGTCTGGATGACAATATTGCCATCATTGGAGATGGTGCCACCAGGGGTGGCACACCATCAGGCTCGCACCCGTTTAGCAAGCGTCGGCGACTTCTAGCAGCCGCTGGAACGGACAGTTGTGCAACATTTCAAGCTCGTCTTAACTTGGGTGACATTATGTAAGTATTATCCATTTTAAATACATTGTCGAATCTATTTGATATACTATTTTATGGAGATTTTATGGTTAATATATTTAAGCTTGCTGATGACAATTATACCTTTTGAATATCGTCTAATAACGTATATTTATTATTAGCTTATCGTATAATATCGTCTATTTATTATTCAATTTTTCTATTATTCGATTATATATTATTAAGCCTAGAGAAGACATTAAAGTTGATCGACTTTCAAGCTTCAATTTGTATATTGGATATATTAAATTTTTAGTGATTCAATAATATAGAAATAATTATAACATTTCTACGCCAAGTCAGCGAAACGGTTATAATAAACATCCATAGATTACCTTATAATTGATAACAATTGATCTACTTATTTGTCAAAATTTCTATATTATATAAAATGAATCTGAATAATCGATTTTGAGTTAGATTTTTTAAGACTTTAAACTTCTTTACTAATATTGGGGTGTTACAAATATGATAATATCGAAATGTTCTTATATATGGTTATAAGCTAATCTTAAACGCATTTTTCACTCTTCAATGGACTTTTAAATTCTGTATTGTATTTTACATATGCACAGATTTCAAATTTCTATACAGAGAAATATAGAGATTTATATGTATACGATGACCGTGTAAATATTAAATTTAGAAAACGTTGTTGCGAACATATGGCAATGTATTATTGTTTTGAATATGCTATGAATCTGACTGAGTTTCTCTAGTTGACCAGTTTTTTGTCCTATATAGATAATTCTTACTGTTAGGCTTAGCAACGTTAAGGTATTATTATTGCAAAGATCCTTTCTGCTTTTTTGCAAATTGCCAAATTGCGCCAATTAAACAAGCCTTGCAGCTTACAAGCCTTACCCATAGATGGCGCCTTAGCATAAGCAGCCCTGGCAGAGAGTCACTTGAATAAATCGATAAGCGACTAGCAAGCATAATTGCTTGCCAGCTGTCAAAATTTGTTTTTTTTTCGGTTTCCTTTTTTTGGGGCTTAGAGACACCCAAAAATTGTGCGCAGCACGAATGGTGGATGAAAGCATCATGCGAAAGCTTAAAGCTCCCCCAATTTCATATGAGTAATAGAATAAGAGTATTGAGCACTGCTCTGAGATGGAAAGAACGCACTGCTATAGTAACGGCTCATATATGCATCTCTTTTGGTCGCACGTGGCGGCGAAGACAGCGTCTGTAGGTTACATCAAGTGATGGCAGTTTATTTGCGGCGGCAGTGCCTGCAAGTTCCGTGTGAAGCTTTTTTATGTTCGATCCAAAGCGCAGGACTGTTTGGTTAGCTCGCTGTGCGTGTAGTGGTAGTGTGTGTGTGTAATGTGTAAAGTGTAACAGAAAGTCTTCATCGACTTGCGTTTGTTAAGTTTTTTCGTCCAACTGGTGAGACAAAGTCGGTAACTTGTCCGGAAAACATAGCGGTTTTTGTTTTTTATTTTTATAAATGACAATCGGGCCTAGATAACGTCTTCAGCTGCCTTTTTAGTGCAAGATTAATGTATAAAACACAAGTTTTTGGTCATTTAATTCAATTGGGTCTGAAATACTCGACTTTTCGTGGTGGAATAAAGTAAAAAAAAAAAAATCGGGTCGAGTGGTGAATATAAAGTTAAAAAAGTTCAACAGAATAATTGAGAAATTGAAATTGAAATGGAAGCCATGAAATATACTCATAAATATGTATATGTATATTGTACATGTAATTGAAGTGAAATCGACGGAGAAGTGAATCGGAAGAAAATCATGCATTAACAATATTCGCTCGCCGCCCATTAAACAGTAAACACACATACATACAAACAAACGAAAACAAGGAAAGCACCTGCTCTTCCACATAGCCATAGTCGTAGCCCATGCCGTAGCCCTTGCAGTACATCTTCAACAATGTTTGTCGCGCATCGCTCGTTGGTGTCGCTCAGTTGTAATTGTTGAGCTGTCGCTAACATTTACAATTAAATAGCCTCAATATACGCACTTGACGTATATATTTTTATATAGATATATGCCTACATGCTTATGTATGTACATACATACATACATGTACATCCAGTTACAAATGCGGCTGTGAATGCGACAGTATATGCGCTCATATATGTATATGTATATGTGTGTGCGTGCGTGCCAGCCTTCGTCTTTATATGCGCGTGTGTGTGAATTGAGGTTAGGATTGGGTCAGCGGGTTGGTAGCACAACGGGTCGAATGTTGCGTGGGTGGTAACGGCGTCACAGCGAGCGTCAGCGTCAGCGACAGATTTTGACAACTCCAAGTAAATTTTCGTTTCTGTTTCGGTTATAGCGGTTTTTATGTTGTGACGTGTATGCGTCGCAAGGTGAATGAATTGTATTTAGCACCAGTAAAAGCAGAAGCAGCAGCAGAGGCAGAGCAGTAGCATCATCTGAAGCAGCATTAAATTATTTAAGTTTATTATATGTCTGTATATGCGTACATGTGTTTCTAAAATGGCTATAACCTATACATATATATTTATATATTTAAGGTTACTCTTTGTTGTTTATTATTTTATTTTTATCTTTTGAGAGCCCTAGGGAATGCAAATGGTATATATATGCAAATGCAAATGGTGTTTTGTGTGCTAATGGGATTTGTACAGACATACTGAAACGCATATGTTTACATATATAAATTTACCGACATACTTACATGTATGTATAAAGGCGCGTTGAATGAAAGCAAAATTCGTTAGCTTTTTCTGTGCTGTATGTAATAATGTTAATTTTACCTATACATGCATTTACGCTAGACAACGAAGTTGTGATGCTCGCCGAAATAATAAATATGTACATTTTCGCATCTAAGCGAAACGCGAAATTGACACCGTTACGTCTTTACATGTATATATACATATGTATGTACTAGTACTAGTGCATGCGTGCTATGTACGTGTGTGTGTGCATGTGTGTGTATGTACATATGTACTTGATTGCAAGAACTAATGTTTGTGTTTACTTTGTTTTGTAGGCTTAAGTTCAGTTATCTGTTCTATTATATTCTGTTATTTTGTGTCATTTCATGTTTTCTCGTTTTTCATCCAGAGCAAAAGCGAAACACTCACAAAAATGGCAAATAACACGATGACGTCACTAAACTACACTTATTTTGTATTTCTTTAGCAGCATAGCACAATGAATTAGCTATTTTTAGCAGTACAATTCATACATGGTTAGTTCCAAGGCAACTATTAAGCCTGTTAGTTTCAAGAGTATGAAATGCTATTCCAAAAAGATTTCGCTGTATTCAATTTGCTCATGAATATTTTAAATATAATGTTTTAGCTGGTAAGGGAAATGGAAAAATATGCAGCCTACTTTTCAGCGCTGGAATTTGTTGTCAAAAGTATCTCAGTTTATCAATAATTTGCGGCCAAGACAAACACCACGAAATGGTGGTTTCTTTCCCTTCTCCTTCGTAAATATTTAAATTGTTAATCGTCTGCTATAAATAGTAAATAATGTGCTTATACACGCACGCCGAACTGGATGACATCTGTGAATTCTCTGCTGGGCGACCAATGTTGGAAATGTTAAGGCACATTATTTGTTGTTACCTACATATTGTTAGCATGCATATCAGTTAAAGTGTGTGAGTGTGTGTGTGTGTGTGTATGTATGTATGTATGTATGTATGTATGTGTGTAATGTTAATTATAGAATTCATCTCTAACTAAGCAAGGGCGCCGCTGCTTATCCAAGTTCTACGAGCTCTTGGCACCGCAGTCACAGATATTTTTTCCTTTTTTTATTTACCATTCCACACAACTCACCTCGGCGTGTTGAACTTTTTCATGACCACACTTACGTATTTATGTACGTTTATACATGCGTGTGCCTCTGCCTCTGCTTGTGTCTGCGCCTGTGCCTGTGCTTCTGTGTGTTTTGTGTTTGTGTATGGGTATGCAAGTGCCGAACGTTTCATCCCCTAACTTTTCATTCATATCGTGCTCCAGTAATAAAATGTTATATTGATAGCTGAAACTCTGTTTACATACATACAAGATTATAAAGTGAAGCACAAAAGAAAAAAGTGAAATGTTTTCTTGTTATGAATTGATTTCTTATCAGTTTTAACCGTGTTTTACATTTATGTATATGCACTTATACACCTGCATATATATGTACATATGAATATTTATACATGCGCGTGGCATGTGTATACTTGCAGTTTTGTGCATGTGCCAAATGACATATATACATACATGCATGCATGCATTTATACAAGTGCATGCAAACGTGCATATGTATGTACGTATGTATGTCTGCAGGCATGCATATGTTTGGTGTGTGTATTTCGATAGGTCATGAACTGAATTGACCCGAACAAAACAAAACCATTTCGTAGCGCTATACCCTCATTAGGTTTAGTGAGTTCTTTAACAATAAATCGAATAAATAAATAATTACATACATGACATAGAAGTAGAAATGTGCTGAAAAAAGAGAAGAAAAAAAAAACGGTTAAATATCTAAGAAAAGAATTGAATTAAATCAAATTTCATATCAAATAATTTAATCCATTTCATGTGTCTCCTTTTACCAATTAGCATTTTGTGCAGTAATATAAAATATTACAAATAATAATAATAAAAACAAGGTGAAAGCAAAAAGCAATAAGTAAATATATAAATCACAAGAAAAGAAAAAAGTATAAAAGAAGAAAATTGTGACCAGAAAGCTAAAAAAAAAGTGAAATGCGTCTTGATATTGATACATATTTCTACATACATACATAAATACACACGTGCATATATATATATATATATATATATATATATATATATATATATATATATATATATATATATATATATATATATATATATATATATATATATATATATATATATATATATATATATTATAATATGTTTATGTATATGTGTATTTATATGTATATATATATATATATATATATATATATATACATATATAACGGACTACCAAGCCGGTCATTGTGAAATCATTGTACAGCCTTTGGCTACCCAACTAAATGTCCGGTTGCCACATTTGTGCCATGCGGACGGCGTGTCACATCCGACAAATGCGTATTGTTGTTAATCTTGTGTAATATAATTATGGCCGAGCGGTCGTTACAAAAGTATCAAAAATTGGATATAGTGACGGTATGTATAAACAGTATTTACAGCAGTGTTCTCTAATCTTTATTAGGATCTATGTACACGAATATTATATACCATACCATAATATCGGCAACTTATTTTGTTGTCATTTCTTTTATTTTGATCATGTTTTTATATGTATATATATTAAATAATTGACGTATGCATGTTACAATTGTAGGTTGGAAGCAGCTCAGGAAGCAGTGCTAGCAGGGCATCAACAGGACTCCTTAGGCGGGGGGCACTTGGGTCGAAAGGGAGCCCATCGCTTAGCTGATAGAATGGGTGGCCCGAAAAAAGAGGAAAACCCACCAGGTGGTGGTCCGACGTCATTGTTTATCCTAACCGAGGATAACCCAATTAGAAAGTACACACGATTCATCATTGAATGGCCGCCCTTTGAGTACGCTGTGTTATTGACAATCATAGCCAACTGTGTTGTGTTGGCATTAGAAGAGCATTTGCCAGAGGGCGACAAGACAGTATTGGCTCAAAAATTGGTAAGCAATAGACATGACAAAAATTAATAACAATAACAATAATATTGATAATCTCATAATAAGAAATTATTAAACTACATTTCATCATAATGATCATTATACACATAATATATTCATCATCATTTTATATTATACGTTTTATAATTAATTCGTAATTTACTGAATAATAATTATATATTATATATATTATATTAAATATACATAAACATAGGTACTAAATTAAGCAAACATTTTGTAACCTTAACAAGTAAGAAGGCTCTAGTCGAGACGGCTCGACTACGAGATACCCTGAACCCTGCAAAAAAAATTAATATTCTTCTTCTTTACGCACGTACAAGCGCGCGCTCTGGGCTGTACTTTGAACGCTTATAACTCCATTTCTAAATGGACTATCTTCATGAAACTTTTAAAATATATTAATTGCATTCAAATTTGTATATTTGCCAAATAACAAGTCTCTAGTATTTAAAATACGTTTTTTTTTTCAAATTGGGGGCGAAGGGGGCGTGGCATCCAAAATCTGAAAATTACAATTATTAATTTTTTTGCAGGGTTCAAGGTATCTCGTAGTCGAGCCGTCTTCTTACTTGTTTTATATATATATATATATATATATATATTACGAACTGCATTCAAAATAATTTTAATATATTGTGAAATACTCTATATATACTTTAATTTTTTATACTCTGTTCCCAAAGAGAAAAAGAGTATACTGATTTTGTGAAATGTCCGTCTTGATGTCCGTCCGTCTGTCCGTATGAACGCAATATTTGAAATTTTCAACATATACTCATGTATGCTCCCGAATTAGAAAGTGTAAAAATTTTCCCGATCCACTCACTAGGGGCGTGGCAAATCGGAATATACATATACATGTGCCCGTATGCAAGTAATCAAACTAGTTGATGATCTAGAGAGTTACAATTTTGAATGTATATTCGCGGTGACAACTCAAGTTCAAAAAGCTGTGGCGGATATATCTACTCCCATTGGGGGCGTGGCAAATCGGATCTTCTACAGCTTTATAGCTAGAAGGCTGAAATTTCGCATGTGAGCTAAGGTAATTCTATATTCTATATATATATATATATATATATATATATATATATATATATATATATATATATATATATATATATATATATAAATAAATTTTAAATATAACAAAAGTATATATAGTACATATTGATAAACTCTAAAAATCAAATTTTCTTTTATTTACGAAATGTTTGTTTGGTTATAATCTTTTCTGTTTCTAGGAAAAAACGGAGGCCTATTTTTTATGCATTTTCTGTGTAGAAGCATCGCTCAAGATCCTTGCCTTAGGGCTTGTTCTGCATAAACACTCCTATCTCAGGAATATTTGGAACATCATGGATTTTTTCGTTGTAGTGACGGGGTAAGTATGTAATTTAATTGCCAAGCCAAAAAGCATATATCTTTTAAATAATCTTTATTTTTTGGTCGTCGTCCATTGTGACCAAACTAAGTGCAACTATTTTAGTTTTTTATTGTCATTTATTATTTCAAATGTATTTCTTCAGTTGCTCTTTAATATCATATTGAAAGAAAGCGCCCAACGTGGATAAACGACTTTGTTCTATGTTAATTACCAGGATCTACTAAGTTCATTGATAACGGTCAAAACTGGGCGGGCTTATACATTTTTTATTTGATTTTTTATTTTAAAAATTTTATCCATAGAAGGATATAAAAGCTTTAAAAACTAGTTATTAAGCTAAAAAGGAAAAGAATAAAAAGTGTATATTCTAAATATTTTTAAGAATAATTTAATGTTAAAATATTTTGGCAGACAAACATATATTTTTAAACGAGTGTGTATATTCATAAGGACATTTAGCTTTACAGTTAAGAAAAGTTACCTCACTGCTGTAGATAGACTCACTTTTAACAATATGCAACTTATGGCAAGTTAATTTATTTGTTGTTCACATATATATATGTATATACCGATTGTTATATGGCAACTCCAATGCCGAACAGTGCCATGACGATATTTGCCGAGGCCAATATTGATGTTGACCTACGCATGTTGCGTTCGTTTCGTGTTTTACGGCCGCTGAAACTTGTATCCCGAATACCAAGTAAGAAACATTTTAGCTGCCGAAATTATAGATTTAATATAATAAAAACAAAATGATTCCTTAGGCCAGTTAAGTTCAATATATTTCATTTACTTCACTTAGTCATTATGTACATTCAATTAGAGCCATAGATAATTAGGGGCTAGTTAAAAACAAATCAAACTAATGACAAATGTTTTATTTTATATATTCTCTTTTCATATAAATATAAATATATAAATATATATATATATATATATATATATATATATATATATATATATATATATATATATATATATATATATATATATATATATATATATATATACATATATATATGATACTACGTATAAAACAGATATTGGATCCTTGGAGTTAATACAAGCTCCAGCGTTCCATTTATCCATATGCAATAGAAAATGTGTGTTTCATAGTTTAGTTAGAAAAATGCATAGCATTTTTAACTGTATAGTTAAGTTGCGTAAGTTTCTAGGCCATTGCCTACATACACTGTACTAAATAATTTGAATTTACAGTCATAATCACCTTATGCGAATATCTTGCATAAGTTACTAATTGAATAAATATTCGATTTGTTCGAAAAACCCTAAATAAGACAATAGTATATATACAAGTAAACAAATAAATATCAATTCTAAATATGTAAAGGTAAATTTCTGTTTCACAAATTGAATTCTTCATCTTCTAGATCAATTTTCAATACTTAATATCCTCAGTCGATGTTAACTCAGAATTACCAATTTCCACTCCTGACTTTGACTGAGAACTATGTATATTTTTTTATAGTTCAATATTAGAGTCTTAGATTATTATACCCTGAACCCATTGAAAATGGGAATTCAGGGTATAATGTTTTTGTGGAAATGTATGTAACAGGCAGAAGGAACGTCGCAGGCCCCATAAAGTATATATATTCTTGATCAGTACAAAAAAATAAGTTGATATAGAAATGTCCGTCTGTCCGTCCGTTCGTCCGTCCGTCCGTCCGTCCGTCCGTCCGTCCGTGTGAACGTCGAGATTTCGGAAACTACAAAAGCTAGAGAGCTGAAATTTTACATGAATACTCGTATCTTAGTTACGCTGTACAAGTACAAGAAAATTCGTTTACCTTTTTTACGTTTCTCGAGCATAACTTCTACACAGTTTTAGCTAGAGACTTCAAATTTGTATATTTAGATAGATATTATGGATACGCAGATTTTGTAATTTTTTTCAGATTTTAGATGCCACGCCCCCTTCGCCCCCAATTTGAAAAAAAAACGTATTTTAAATACTAGACTTGTTATTTGGCGAATAGACAAATTTGTATGCAATTAATATATTTTGAAAGTTTCATGAAGATTGTCCATCTAGAAATGAAGTTATAAGCGTTCAAAGTACAGCCCATCCCACCCCTAATCGTCGGCAGCAACTGCGCGGTTAGCAGAGCAGGGTTCAGGGTATCTCGTAGTCAAGCCGTCTCGACTAGAGCCTTCTTACTTGTCATTTTCATAAAATGCAGATTGGCAAGGGCTTAGAATTAATATGACAAATACAAAGGCCAACAAGATTTGTTAGCTAAAATTGTTCCATGTTGAGCTCAATTGGAACAGGAAACTGAAGTCTCTTTCATGATATTTAAAATATGATGGAGGTGAATCAATTTGATTAGTTTTAGTATCTGATACTAACGTCCATCGAACATGCTAAACACTTATCATTTCTATGATAACTACTTCTTGGAAGAATACTTACCAGCATAGTGAAAAGTTTTTTATAGATATAAGAATAATAAGTGTAAAGCGCAATCCTAACTGTTGATTTCTAAATTTGGATATATTTTGTTGGCCTGTATTATGACATACGATCTTTTGAGATTGACATACTTTTAAAATATATACAGCTGTGAAAAATAAAATAGCACCACTTTAAAATAGAAAGTTTAAGAAGTTCTCATCGATACATTTATCAGCGGATTAATGCACAGATTACTTTTATAAAACCAGATAACAATATATTATAATAAAAAATTTAATATTTGCTCAAACCATAGCTATATAGTTAACGGACCGATATACAAACAATGTTGCCTTACAGAGATTATATATAGTATTGTGTTTTTTTTTTTTTGTTTCTTCTCTATAATCAGGTTAATAACATAGATATTGGTAATTAAAAAAAAAAAAATAAATAAATAAACTAAAAAATAGATATATATTTAAAAATTCTGTGTGTAGAGTTCTGAATTTGGGACGTAGTCTACTAATTTGGTTAGGGGAGACAAAAATTATACAAAGTTTAAAAAGGTCTATCAAGTAGCACACGAATACTTAATACAATGTAGCATATAAGAAAACTTTTCTAACTAATGATTTTTTAGAAATTTTATACAATTTTTTATCATAAAAAGTGTGTACTAGATAAACAATATATTTTAATTTTAGATAAAGGAATTACGTAAATAGATTAGACTAAAATATTATTTTTACATAATAATTTAGCAATAACAAAAATTATTATTTTATTTTCTATATTTTGAAGAAGGCTTCAAACATACGTGATTTCAAATCACTTTCTCTTACTAAATTAAGATACTATATGATATAAAATAAAATTGACTTTTTTCTAGTAGGATCATTTGGAGCTACTACTTAAAAACATAAATTATGAATACATTATTTAAATAAAAATTTGTTTATTTATTGATAAAGTGAATACAATGTGAATTTATGAAATTAAAAAGAGGATTGAAATTTATTTGTAGAAAACAATGTAAAATAAAATAAATATTAGTCGTTGTGAAGTAAATATACTTTTGTATATTTACCTATGTATATCGATGTATATCAACAACTCAAATCATTAAACTTAATTATGTTTTATATATGTATGTATATATATATATATATATATATATATATATATATATATATATATATATATATATATATATATATATATATATATATATATATATATATATATATATATATATATATATATATATATATATATATATATTCAATTTGTTTTTGTTTATACTAATTTGTTTTGCTCATATTTGTTCACCATTCAGATGCTATGTATAAAATTGTTTATGTTGATTAGTTATCGTTGAACAATTAATTGAATGTCCCATTTGATAACAATTTTATATACATATAATTGTGATCTACTGTCCACTTGCCCCCGTTCCCATTCCAACTGTCACTCCCACTTCCATTTTAATTAATTCATTGGAATAATGCTAATGAAATGCTCGCTTCGATCGCTTAACGTCTGCTAACAGATTCATGACACAGTACCCACAAATGGGGCCCGAGGTAGATCTAAGAACACTTAGAGCCATTCGTGTGCTACGGCCCTTAAAATTAGTGTCTGGAATTCCTAGTGAGTAGTCATAAAATTTGTTCATTTTAATTTCATAATTGTTAACATAAAAAAATATATATATACATAGCATAAGATACGGCTTAGCGTATTGTAATAAATATTTAAAAAAATATATATATATATAAAAATAGAAAAAAAATATATTTATTTAAGAATTTTTCTTGCATGCGTAAAAAAATTTAAATTAATCTTCTACATACATACATACTTATACATATATGGATGATATATGTATTGCAGTAGGAGTATCTTTAATAAATGTATTTTGAAAGTTTTGTTTTATTTTATTTTTTTTAATAAAATTTTATTAATCAAATTTCCATTTTTCCAAACTCTTCGTCTGTGACGTCTATGACTGCGTCCCGTTGTAATAACGATTACCTATAATATATAGGTTTACAAGTAGTTTTAAAATCTATAATCAAGGCGATGGCACCTTTACTGCAAATCGGACTCTTGGTGTTGTTTGCAATCGTAATATTTGCAATCATTGGACTCGAGTTTTATTCGGGCGCACTGCATAAGACTTGTTATAGCTTAGAAGATCCAAGTAAAATCATCAGTTTCTTATTTGTCTGATTGCGAGAGTAATATATTTCGTTTTATTCCGTAGACAAACTAGTGAAGGAAGGTGAATCGGAGACACCCTGCAACACTGATAATACCACAGAGAAAGCGGGAGGTTCCTATGTGTGTAATATTACGACAAGTATGTGTCTGGAGAAGTGGGATGGACCAAATTCAGGCATAACAAGCTTTGATAATATTGGCTTCGCCATGTTGACGGTATTTCAATGTATTACAATGGAGGGCTGGACCGCAATACTATATTGGGTAAGCAAAAGAAGAATCACACATCGAAGATTTTGATATATGTAAATGTTTTTAAACTTTCTATTGTGCCTTTTACAGACCAACGACGCATTAGGTTCATCATTTAATTGGATATATTTCGTGCCTCTTATAGTTATAGGCTCATTTTTTATGCTCAACTTAGTTCTTGGTGTCTTGAGTGGGTAAGTTGGCATTAAAACTTGTCTTTTAATACAACACACAGTTTTCTGCCACCGTTTTGTTAAAAATTTTGATTTGATCTCTGATTTAAAAATATATGTATGCATAAAGATAATTTGAAGAATTCTCGTCTGAAGTCAAACTTCTGTTTCTATATTGCGAAAAGAAAATCTCTTCAACTATTCCTGTTCGAATTGAACAAATCAATTTTCAAAATCTCTCTCGATATGAAAGTTGTGCATATTGTACAAAATTCTTTACAATAGTTGTACCTGTGTAGTCGAAATCCCGAAATGTACATACATATATGGGGATGACCTCGTCTGACAATGCTGAAAATATTGCTAAATATTTCATGTACAATATATGTCAAACGAATTACATATGTACGTCTTATGTAATAACTCTTGATTTGTATTCTAATATCTATATATACATATATAACTTGTGTTTCTTCTTTATTGATTTGAATTTTTTTGTTCTGTTTTGTTAATAAAATGCTTTTGTTTGTTTTGAAAATTCAGAGAGTTTTCAAACGAGAGAAACCGCGTCGAGCGTCGCATGGAGTTTCAGAAATGCCGTTTTCGCGCCATGTTTCAAACAGCAATGGTCTCATATCTTGATTGGATAACGCAAGCAGGTTTTTAAATTGCAATTTAGCCAAATGCCACAACTATTCGTATTATCACAAATTGGCCAAATCTGTCATATCCTTAGACTATTCGAATCTCAGCAAAAGATGTGCCCAACCTGTACCTCCTTCAACTTAGAAACGTCACTAAATAACCAACCCTCTCTACATATATATAAACATATATATACGTACAACAAGAATATCTTAAATATAATCTAGGCAACTACAACTACAAATATAAATACCAATACAATGTGTTAACAAATTAATACGATAGTTAAAAACAAAATAAAACCGCAATCAAATTAACTCCTTCGGCAACAAAATCATCTTTTGCTCTTGTCAACTAGTTACAACATATACTTAATATATACAAAATAATTGAGATGATGAAATAAAACTGTTATACGAAATGCTATTTGGTCCTACCACCCATATATGTTACATATAGAACAGAACCCAGTTCGTATTACATGCTACATAATCAACTAATTCTTTGCAAACTTAGCTAAAGCAAACATAATACCCATTTAACTATCTAACTAACTAACTATACAACTATATATCTAGCTTAACCCCAACTTCAATATATACATATATTTACTGTACAAGCATACAAGGTACTTCCACACCAGTTTGTTATGCCATTTGTAATTGCTGTTATCGTCTACTAGTATTATATATAAACGATCCCGTATTTAACAATATCGACGAAATGCTGCTGTGCTATGGTCAGAGAATCAAGTTCAGATTGTTCAAGCACTCTCACACATATAACTTATATATAGATACATATATCTGTTCGACGTCTATATCATGGTCTACTCTAGCTCAGAACTTAAAAAGGATCTGCGTCATATTTGTTTATGTTCTTTTCGATGATAGCATATGTATTCAGGTTACCGCATGATGTATGTCTTCTATGGACTCACGCCACAATGGTATTCACATACTTAACTCTTATTATCGGGTATTATTTGAAACTGCTTAAGAGTTATGCACAGTATGCTATCAGTACTTACTTGATCCGTCCCCCATATCCCCATTGACTCTGTTTATGCTCTTATGTTTGTTTTACTCTCATGTCTACATAGCATTCAATATATATTTAATATATTATATATTATTGTTTTCATTTGAAAAATACACACACTTTTACACAAACCAATATTTGCAAAAGGTAACAAAACGTGAAAATTGTTTTTTTGTAGTGCAATATATCATATGTATTCATTGGATCGTTCCTGTTTTCGGTTTATCATATTCTATTTCATTATTTTTTGTAGTGAATTCGCAAAAGAACGAGAAAAAGTAGAAAATAGACAAGAATTTCTTAAACTTAGAAGGCAGCAGCAACTAGAAAGAGAATTAAACGGCTATGTTGAATGGATTTGTAAAGCTGGTATAGTATTTACCCCTTTCTTTTGAAAACTCTATCAACTATATATCTCTCTATATATAATCCAACTCCTTTTACCGCCTGGCACACACCAATACATACACAAACACTCATACCTTTAAATATACAAACTTTTAAATGTACCATATGAAAATAAGTCAAGAAACTAAATCAAGTGCTTTACATGGCAATATCCCACTAGGAAATACTATGAATACTGCACACTCATCTGTTATACAATAATATTTTAATTTTTTTTCGTGGCAGTGTAAGAGTGTATCTAAAAGCTGAAATAATCAGAGTGTCATCTAGCTTTTAATGTTTTGAAGTTGTGAATAAGATGTGAATCCAGTTCAAATATCGATTTTTATCCCAAAATAACTTAGTCAGTAATGCTTCATAGGGGGGAATTCCATGCGAAATTACTTTCAGTAAATGTGGCTTGACGTTTTTATACTCTGTTCCCAAATGGAAAAAGAGTATATTGGGTTTGTGCAATGTCCGTCCGTCTGTCCGTATGAACGTAATATTTTTCGGCGCTATTAGAGCTAGTGACTTGAAATTTTAAACATATACTCATGTATGCTTCCGATTTATAAAGTGTAAACATTTTTTATAAAAAAAATAAAAGTTATAAGTTTTCGATTAAAAAACAAAAAGTTTCCAGCGGGATTTGATCCCAGGTTATTTTTAAAAACCATGTGTGGTAAAAAAAAAATGCAACACCAGCAGTTGGTTGTGTCCAAGTGCAACGTTCTTACTTGTTTAAAATGTAATGGTTTCCAAATGAGAGGAAAGCAATGAAATGAAAAGAGGCATCTGTAAGAGGATCTGCCAAGATTTAGCTCCATATATCAATATTTAGTATTTAATTACGAATTGATATGAATCCATTTATTTTCTCATAGCCAGTAATCATAGTTAATCATCATAGTCTATAACGTAAATTTGAAATCTTTTAGTATCAATGGAGACATTAGATTGCTTTGTCAAAATATTTTATTCTGGAGACATTTGCCGTAAGCATTGAGTTACATAAATGTTGCTTCTAAAAACACTTGGATATCTTCAAGTCGGAAAAGCTGGAGATAAAATCTTATTGACTTGTTTTCATAATTAATACATTTATATTTAATAATCTAAAGATTACACAGATTAGTTATACTTCACATACACTCACAACACATATACATCTATATACTCAACTAAATAAGTAAAACGTAAACTAAATGTAATACATATACTCGATCTTCATCAATTCATATATACATAAATACGTTAATCCTGCTTGTTAAAAAAAAAAAGATAAAAAACTCAGTCTCAAATCGTTTTTTCGCTCATGGCATGAACATTTGACAATCCGTTTATCATTATAATATGATTGCAGAGGAGGTTATATTAGCCGAAGAACGAACAACAGAAGAGGAGAAAATGCATATTATGGAAGGTTTGTTGATATTTTAGCTATAACAAATAAATGTAATTTGGAAACAAAAATAAATCTTATTTTGCTTTATTTTTCTAGCCCGCAGGCGAAATGCAGCTAAACGGAAAAAGCTGAAAAGCTTAGGAAAGTCAAAGTCAACTGACACTGAAGAAGAAGAAGCCGAGGAGGATTATGGCGATGATGGTAAGAATTGTATAAGATAGCATAGACCAGAAGAACTGATCGAAATATAACTGCAACTTATATATATGTATATTTTGATATATTGAGAGTGAAAAGAACTGTTGAGGAAACCTATTTAGGTATATTACAGTTGTTACCAATTGCAGAATTATCAATACGGAGGCTCTCTGAATATACCTATTATAATATAATTATAAACAATTAATTATACGTTGACGTCGGGCATATCCGACTGAATAATAAAAAATGTTTACAACTTGCGAGTTTATCATAAGTCTATTTATAAAGGATATTTATATAGATAGTAAATAAGTTCCACAATAACTCAGCTGTAACTGTTAAACTATGTCAGGTATTGTTCTTCCACGTTTTGACACGTTCTTAACTTTGCTGGTAAACAGACGTACACATATTAATAATAAGATATAGAAATGAATTTCCAGAATTTACATTTATGTGTTTATATTCTATGTATGTTCTGTAAACAAGCAACTATCAGAATAAATGCATTGTAATTTCCCGAAAAGCTTGTATATGAAATGTTAGCTTTCTTTTTATTGTTTTTATTAGTTATTATCTTTAGCAAATATTCAAAAGATATACATCTATTTTTGGCCTGAAGCTGTTGGGTATTTTGATATTGTGGTCCGATTTGACCGGTTTGAAAAGTTGCATGTTTTATTTAATATTCAAAAATATTTTTGATTGATATCAATCTTTTCACTAACCTATATCATTATGAATATGTGAAATAGTCAAAATTCTTATTTAATATTAAATGAAATGGTTTAAATGAAACAAATTCCTTTTTCATGAAAAATTATAATGCAAATTTTGTTTGGGTTATTTTCAAATTCAGAATATCTTGAGAGTATTTTACTAGGATTCTGTATCAGTGAATATCTATGAATAGCATAATTAAGTTATTATGTTTCAAACATGTTCTTAAATCGAATTAATTTACGTTTTTCATTTCATTATTTGAATTTGTGAATTTGACCAAAACGAAATTCTATATTGAAATCCGTATTTAAAATGTGTAAGTAAACTGCCAATTCGATCAATAACTTGATTTCTTATACAACTCAATGTCATTTTCACAACATGCATTCGGTAGCCGTATTGATCATTTTCAGTGTATCAGTAAATGTATGTACATACACACATTGTACTAACTCTATAACCATGTTAGGGATGTTTTGCATATCTCTCATGTCAATATCATCTATGCTAGGCTCATAGTCTCTAATGATTCTACGTACGTATATGTATTTATCGTACCCCAAGCGACAATTAAATTCTTAATGAAATGTTTGTTTTTGCATTTTCATCGATATTAATTAACATGCTAAGGCCCCAAACTCATGTATATGACATATACTGGTATAGTTCAATTTATTCATTTGGTAAAAACAAAATGAATAAAAATGTATCTATGTATGAGTTCTAAATCAAAGTGAATTTGATGTATCTATACTGGATATGTTTTTAAAACGTATGAATGTTTTCTTATAGCTACAAAGCCAAATTAGAAGATTCTCGGCATTCAGGTAGCAAATGTCTTAGCTAATTATTTCATATATATTTACAAATATTTTTTCCAAAAGAGAAACTCTCTCGAAAACTATATATCTATCACAGAAAGTCTAATTGAAATTGTGAATAAGATTTAAAGTTTTAACTCCCGGTTTTCGATGTCTGCAAAGTCAATCATGAGAAGTACTTGTATTGAACTCACGGAATTATTGTCGTTTTAACAATCGAACATGAAATCATGTATGTGGGTAATCATACTCGTAGATATCTGTGCTTGTAGTTACATCTTGTTCAGCGTATAGATCTCGAGTTTGTGTATACTAACTAGTCCCAACAACAACTACCACGACTATATCACAACGTACTCATACGCAGGATACACAAAATATTTATGTGTGGCAATAACAATAAGACTATATAGACTATATATACATATATCGATTTTACCATGCGGTTTCACTGATCTTACGTCAATGTATTTTTGACAGGTTATCTGAAAACTCGTTCGAAACCCCAAGGCAGCTGTACAGGATTTTGGCGAGCCGAGAAAAGATTTCGTTTCTGGATACGACACACAGTGAAGACGCAGTGGTTCTATTGGTTCGTGATAGTACTCGTCTTTCTTAACACTGTTTGCGTCGCTGTCGAGCATTATGGCCAGCCAACATTCCTCACGGAATTTCTGTGTAAGTAATTTGTAACGACTTCCAGCTGTTGCTGGGGCGTTAGAATGATCTAATGTGAACCTGTCTTTGCAGACTATGCGGAATTTATATTCCTGGGCCTGTTCATGTCGGAAATGTTCATCAAGATGTATGCGCTGGGGCCACGCATTTACTTCGAGTCGTCGTTCAATCGTTTTGATTGTGTCGTCATTAGTGGTTCGATATTCGAGGTGATCTGGTCTGAAGTTAAGGGCGGCTCGTTCGGTCTGTCTGTGTTGCGTGCCCTCCGGCTGTTGCGCATCTTCAAAGTGACCAAATACTGGTCATCCTTACGTAATCTAGTTATATCATTGCTGAATTCGATGAGATCCATCATCTCGCTGTTGTTCCTGCTCTTCTTGTTCATACTGATATTTGCACTGCTTGGCATGCAACTGTTCGGTGGGCAATTCAATTTGCCTGGAGGCACGCCCGAAACAAATTTTAACACATTTCCCATAGCACTCTTAACAGTGTTCCAAATCCTAACCGGCGAAGATTGGAATGAAGTTATGTATCAGGGTATTATATCGCAAGGTGGTGCAAAGAAAGGAATGATTTACTCTATGTAAGTTGATACAAATATTTATACATGATTGCTTTCTGTCGATATTTGGAATTTTCATTGAGTATTGCTAAGAAACATCGTATTGTAGATACAAATACAATTATTACAGTCGGTTCTTATCGACCAGGCAATAGTCGGTTCACAGTATTTACCTTTTGCTTAGCAACCTACAAAAGTAGGCAAATGTATTTGGACTTAAAAAAAATTGAAATATTACAAGTATGATATAGTAGTAACAAATTATATATTATTTATTGATGGGAATTGTTTCTTAATTTTTGTAAATAGGTACACCAGTTAAATTTATTCATATCAACGCATGGAAAACTTCATTTGGATATCCCAAGCAATCATGCTTTCCCCTCTGATGATAGCTTGATTGGGAGGCCTTCATATTCCAACAGACAATGCCCCGTGCCATTAGGTCAAACAAATTATACAGTTAATGAAAGATGTTAGCATCAATACTTTGGATAAACCACCTCAGAGCATAGATCTCAACATCAAGAAAACATATAGTCATAAAAGCCATTTTAGACATACAAGCACTATGGAAGGATATTAAGTTGGATTATATCCATAGCTTAATATAGACTGCATGGAAACGTCTTCAAATAGCTTTTGAAGCTATAAGAGAATATATTTCTTGATTAATTTCTAATAACTAACAATTCAATAAGTGAAAGTAATTTAATTAATTTATTTATTATTTATTTTATTTTATTTTTTATTTTTTAATTAATTTATCATTTATCATTTATCATTAAAAAAATTGATTCACCTTAAATGAGTAATTGAGTTCTATTTATAAATTTAACTATTATTCCATACCTATTTACAAATATTCAGAAACAGTTTCCTTTTAATGTACGAATAGTTACAAACAATATTATAGAATATTTTACATGTCCCAATACTTTTGACTGCTTGTGTGTGTATGTTATGAAATTTTTTACTTTGTATATTTTGTAGGCTTGAGCTCATGTATTTGTTGACTTTAGTTAATCAGTTGAAATGCTTAGCACCCAAAACGTGACCAAAAATCTGAGCAATAGTATTTAGAGCCTTCCGATTCTATCATCAGCAGACTACTGCCAGAAGCAGACTGCCCATCATCACCCATTCAGAGAGAGAAAGAGATAGCTTTCTGACGCTCTCCAGCAACTGTGTACAGTCAATACAAATTCGAAGTTGTTTTTATTTCTTTTTTTAAATTAAAAAAAAAATTGATTTATAAATTTAATTTTATTATATTTTTTATATCCCATTCATTATTAATCCAATCTATATCTGGATTTAATTATTTCACTTTGTGAACCGAATATACGACATCGTGTGGCAGATGAGTTTTATCAATAGTTGAAAGAAACCTGCTAGAAAACTGGGTTACAAATGTTTTTCATTAAAAGTAAATTTATTTGAAAATTGGAAATTTTAATTTAAAGTAGGTTTTTTTTGCTGATACATATAGGTATATATTGGTTGGGGGAGGGTATTGGAGGATTGGTAAGATTAGTGGGTATTCATTGAACGTCGAACCATTAATGTGTGCAATCTACCATAAAGATCCGGAACGTTGGAGTTTTGTTCTCACAATATATATATATATATATATATTGTGAGAATATATATATATATATATATATATATATATATATATATATATATATATATATATATATATATATATATATATATGAAAAGATTGGACTTTTGTGCTTGAAGAATTAGTTTAATGCAATTCTGAAATTCTGCAAGCTATGTCTCTCCTTATTCCCCCAGTGTCTCACCGCGCAGTTGCTCGCAATCGAATAAGTAAGTTTAGACCTTTAGATGCGCTAACATAGTTGATGTTGCTCTTGCTTAACTATATCCATTATTCATATCTCTTCCAGCCATTCAATGTTTTGGATTAATTGTTGGCTTCTTGGCACAACTGCTTAAGTATTTTATCTATTCACTGCTGCTATATACGATGCGCTATGCTCTCATGTATTAGACTGAACAAATCATATTGGTTTATTGCTATTATATTGAGATCAGTTATTGTTCTTGTTATTGCTATTGGCAACTATAACTATAACGAAACGTATGTGGGGACGTATTCCACTTGAGTCTCACTTGATCCGCTGAAATGTTTACACAATAATGTTATTTGTGGATTGCTCACATAATTACTGGCATCTAAAACTTGACTGGATGCAGGAAAGAGGCAGAGAGGGCTTTACACCGACCATTATCAAGCATATTATTAGCTCCACATCGATCTTCACTGGATCGCACTAATCCGTTTGTATTTCGTTTCCCACAGATACTTTATCGTTTTGGTACTCTTCGGTAATTATACGCTTTTAAATGTGTTCTTGGCTATCGCCGTCGATAATTTGGCGAATGCTCAAGAACTAACAGCAGCCGAAGAGGAACAAGTCGAAGAAGATAAAGAGAAACAGCTCCAAGAACTAGAAAAAGAAATGGAAGCCCTTCAAGGCGACGGCGTACACCTGGAGAATGGCGATGGTACCGTGGCTACCACCAAGGGCAAAAGCAAAAAGAAGGAGGAAGAGAAAAAGGAAGAGGAGGAAGTAACGGAAGGGCCAAAGCCAATGTTGCCATACTCTTCAATGTTCATACTATCACCAACAAATCCGTAAATATTATTCTCATCAATATCCTATCTATCATTTAATTATAGGGTACCAGGTTAAATTTATCATTGATTTCATACATTTCAAAAATTCAAATTAAAGATAATTTTGATAAGAAACGGGTTACTTCAAAATTCAGTCTTTCAAATGTATCAAACAAAAGAATAAAATGTAAAATCTAATATCTAACTTATGGCGTTAGTCTGAAAGTCCGTCCGAATCTATGCTTGCGTGAGTCGAAAAGCCTGACTTGACAGCGCAGAGATATTTGAATTTAATATAGTTTTTATTTAAAATTTAAAGAAATATAGATAAATTGTCAGAGCGTAAACAAGAACCAACATTCGAACTGTGGAGCAATGGGAGAGCCCTTGGCTTGGTTTCAATTGCCTGGGCAGGGATATGAATAAATTTTGTTTTTGATTTCAGTTGTATAAGCCTCGCATATGAAGGTTAACTCGTAAATGAAGATTAAATCTTAGCACACTTTTATGATCAACTAATTGTTCTAATAACCGATAAACTTCTTTTTAGCCAATGGTAATACCAAATGTACTAACTTCTTTCACTTCTTTTTCTTTTCACTTTTTCTTTTGGATTCGTTACAATTTTATGTTACACTCTACAATGAAACAAACCAAATCGAATTACCTTAAATTAAATTAATTAACTAAACTAAACTAATAAAATTTGTATATATATTTGACTATATATATTTGTAAATATTTGCACTACAAATATCGACGAATACTTCATTTGTATCCTCTTTACCTACAAAATCAATCACCTCTATCACGTGCAACTGCAATTCATTTTATGAACATTATCATCATTCTCTTCAACAACTTTTTTCAACACAACTACGACAACAACAACAACTACAACGACAACGACAAAACAACAAAACAAAATTTATAATTATTTCAAATAAAAACCGATTAAATAATAATTGGAAAAATCGAATTAAATAAAACGGTTGACTAAAAAAAATATCGCAAATCGCAATCGAAAATCCTAAAATATCAAAAAACAAAATCTATAAAAATTTTATAACAAATGTAATAAACGAATTAATCGAATCTTGCAATTGTAATCGTTAAAAAAAAAAAAACAAAAAACTTAATCTGAACTCTCCATGGCATTTTATTCGAAAACTAAAATCAATCGAAACTAAAAAATTTAAAACAACCAACAACAAAAAATAAAAAATCAAAACAAAATCAACCCAAACCACCTCTATTGGTACAACAAATGACCTATATTTATATATATATATATATATATATATATATATATATATATATATATATATATATATATATATATATATATATATGTATACGACGTGGCGCCCATTGGGTGGTCAATTTACCATATTTTGATTTCTTCATAATGGTCGTCATATCAATGTCATCAATAGCATTAGCAGCCGAAGATCCCGTTCGTGAGAATTCGAGGCGAAATAAGATCTTAAATTACTTTGATTATGCATTTACCGGCGTATTCACGATAGAAATGTTGCTGAAAATTGTAGACTTGGGTGTCATCCTACATCCTGGCAGCTATTTAAGAGAATTCTGGAATATTATGGATGCTGTGGTCGTTATATGCGCTGCTGTTAGTTTCGGTTTCGATATGAGCGGTAGCAGCGCTGGGCAAAATTTGTCCACTATCAAATCGCTTCGCGTGTTGCGTGTCCTGCGTCCACTGAAGACAATTAAACGTGTTCCAAAATTGAAAGCCGTTTTCGATTGCGTCGTGAACTCATTAAAAAATGTTGTTAACATTCTAATCGTGTACATATTGTTTCAATTTATATTTTCTGTTATTGGTGTACAATTGTTCAATGGAAAGTTTTTTTATTGTACGGATGAGAGTAAACATACTTCCGAAGAGTGCCAGTAAGTAAACCTTTTATTTCCGTATTCAAACATTGACAATTGTTTTGAGTTTCCTTGGTCTTCTGTTCATTATTCTTTTTAGTTGTATTTGTTCTCAGTTAATTCTGTGTTTCGTAAGCCATTGTTGTTAATGTTATATTTTATATTTAAATAGTTTCTGTTATCATTTCATAGATCTTATTATTATTATATTAGACGCGTTACACATACATTTCGATGTTATCTTATATATATGTATATGTGTATGTAAATGTATATACATATATGTACATATATACATATACCTATATAGTGTTTCTGTACTATCAAACACTCTTGCTCTCTATCTCTCTCTCTCTCTGTGTGTATCCTTCTCTGTCTCCCCCTCTGTTGTATTTATCTAACCGTTTCCCTATCTCTCGATAAATACATGCATTTGAATGTATATATTTATATAAATATTATATAACAATACCTTCATATGCTCATATGTTGTATATATATATATATATATATATATATATATATATATATATATATATATATATATATATATATATATATATATATATATATGTATACATATATGTTTACATCAGTTATTTTCTTTGTGCTCCAATCCTTAGCTTGTTACAATTGTGTCTACAAAGCTGTTAAATACCTACATATATAACAATAGTTAATTGTGTACATGCTTAGCTTTCTTAAATCACAACATAAGTTACGATCTGATATATGTGTGACATATGTAAATCTGTTTTACATAATAATAATATATATATTATATATATATTTAGCGTTAATTTATATATTAGCTTTTTAGGTACCTCTAAAAGTCTGAACATTCATAAATGTATAACTACTTGATGAACTTATCGCTATCTCTCTCTGTGTGCATGTATGTGTGAGTGTGTGCTTGTTTATGTGTGACTCACTTATGAGGTGTTAATTAGTACTATGTTAGCTAGTACCTTGTCGTGTATATATATGTTGTCGTATATATATGACTATTCTACAGCGTTAATGAACTTTGTTCAAAGAGTCAATCAGCTATACAACATACATACATACATGCATACATATTCGTCCTGCTTCAGGAGATGTTAACTTTCAGTTCAATTCAGTTGAGTGGAATAAATGTTCAGATCAAACGGGAGAGCGAGCAGCAATACTTAAGGCAGGGAACAAGATTTTGAGCATATATGTATATAAATATAAATATACACATATTTATATATATATTGTGATGCAAGAATTATTTAACTCTCCTTACTTTACGTTATATTTGTATTTGTTTTTGATCTCCTAACTATCTTTTTCCGATTGTTTATTATTAAGGTTTTATTTCTCTTTCATTCTCATTTAATTTTTTTCTGCGTTTTCTGTTATAAAAAAAGGTGCACTGATTTTACAGAATGTAAGAGTAGCATTTTAAAGTTTCTCGCCCAGTTTTCTTGCCTGAATTGTGCTTGCACCACAATTAAGCGAGTAAAAGGGCCAAAAACGAAAAAAAAAATTAAGAAAAAACCAACGAAAATCAAAAATAAATGATTTTTTAAATTAATAACCAAAAAAAAAAAAAAAAACGAGTGAAATACAAACAGAAAAAACTAAACCAAAAAAACAAAAAAAAAATGTATCTATAGATCAAACCTGAAATGCGAAACTACAAATGCCACCTGAATGAAAGACGTTTTTAGTTTTATTCTATATGATTTTCTAGTAAGTCTGTTAACTCGATCAATGTATTTTTCTGTATCTGTTGCCTTCTAACTACACTAAAATCTAAAGTCCAAAAATCAGACAAATCAATTCAATTCAAGAATTTACTGCCGATCGCGTTTAGCATGTAAATAACTATATTAATATATCCATATCAATATTTTTTTCTTAAAAATTGGGTATTTTACCAAATACCAAAGAGTCCATATTACTGCCAGAAGATTTCTTAATAAGTCTGTATACGCGTACACGTACCAACTAGTATCACAAATCGTTCAAATATATGTAGTTTTCGTCGTGTTCAAATTCAATCTCATAGTACTCGTATATTATGCCCCACTCCCCTCAGACCTAATTGATCATATCGGAGACTAGCTTTCAGCAATCTACTACCTCTTTTTTTTTGCCATTTATATCAACTTTTTTGAATTTCTCTAACGTGTATTTTTTATCCTTACATACTAAATACTATATAACAATATGTTTTCTATCTAACATTTCTTTCTAACTATATATGTATAGACAAGTCGCATATATGTACATTTGATAAGCAGATTACAAAACAGTTCCCACAACTAGTATATATTATATAGATTGACCACAAATCGAGAAAAGAAAGCCTACGTTGAGTGTGTTGAGATCGAAGTTCTAGAGAAGTGCGAAGAAGAGAGTTTATATTTTTTTTTATGCTGTCGCTGTGGTTGCTTTCAACGGATTGGCATTCAAATTGATCCATTACAAATCCATTACATATATATATATATATATATATATATATATATATATATATATATATATATATATATATATATATATATATATATATACCTCTCTCGCACATTGATCGCTATGCAAAATTGCTTTTTGACATCGTAAGCGCAGCTTTCTTGTTACACATCGCCGAGCAAACAAGCAGCCGGAAACAACATTCAAGCTACGAGCTAAGCTATACACCAATCACACTTAGTCTGTAGTTGCTAGTACGTACAAGACTTACAGCAAAATAGATATAGAAACTATGGCCATAGCTGTATCCGTATCTGTATCTGAAACATATGCATTAGGTTTTCGAACATTTCTTTTATTTGTACGCCTTCTGAGATTGTGCAGTGTTGATTTGGATTGTTCTGGGCTACAGCTAGACAAATTTAAATACTGTTACAAATACAATTGCAGAATAAACGAATCACGCATTAAATACATACTTGCATTCGTACATACGTATATACTTGCCTTCATACATACTTACATAATAATCTGTTCATATTTCTGTTGTGCAATATTTACCTAAAGATCATCATCTTATTAGATAATTATTTGCGCTATGTCTATTTATTAGATCTATGTATATATTCACACACCACACACATACATACATACATATACACTCTCTTACACATATCCAACTTTTAGAAAAAATCTTTTCACATAAACGATGAATGTTTTTTAATTGAATTTGACTTCGAGTTATTCAAACATCTTTTTTATTTAATATATGTATGTGTGTTTTTTTATATTTTTATTGTAATTTGTTTTCTTATTCCCAAATTATATATATATATATATATATATATATATATATATATATATATATATATATATATATATATATATATATATATATAAATAACTAAATTCGAACACACCATAAACCAAACATCAACATGTAATGTATATGCAATCCATTGATAATCAACCAACAACCAACTCAACTCAACCCACAAAGGGGTTCGTATTTCAAATACGAGGAGGACGAACTGCTGCCCAAACAGGAGATGCGCGTGTGGAAGCCACGCAGCTTCCACTACGACAATGTCGCCGCTGCCATGCTGACGCTGTTCGCCGTACAGACCGGCGAAGGATGGCCACAGTAAGCTCTGTTTGCTCTAGTTGTGTCTAAGATATATTCTTTTTCGTTCTGTTAACTTTAATTTTCACTCACCTAATACTGATAATGATTATGATTACGATATTGTGCTTATGTGTTAAGCGAGTGCGGATGGTGAATAATGAATTGTTACTTTTGCTTTTTTGTTTGTTTTGTGCTATCTTCACACATAAATGTTGCTAAATGGTAACCGTCCAATAGGGTCTTGCAACACTCAATGGCTGCCACTTATGAAGATAGGGGTCCAATTCAAAATTTCCGGATCGAAATGTCCATCTTTTATATAGTATATTTTATTGTATTTCCATTCTTCTTCGTCAACATATTCGTCGCCTTGATTATCATAACATTTCAAGAGCAAGGCGAAGCTGAATTGCAAGATGGTGAAATTGACAAAAATCAGGTGAGCGAGTAAATCAAAATTTTTACAAATAAAACAAGCTACAAATACAAACAAGTCGAAATTCAAACAATGTTTTTATGTGTGTGTGTTTCATGTGTAATGTACTTACTCGTAAAATTGATAGCCTTTAACAATTATCTATGTATCTGCACGTAAATGTACACACATACAACTCATACATGTATACCTCTATTAGATAGTAACCCATATATTGATGATGTATGTTAGCCAAACTCGAATACTACTACAATCAAACACACAGATCGGCAAAAGTTGATTGCTCTGCCTGGGCTCCGCCCAACTGCTACCCTACCTAACACCTACAAATCATTCCAATATCTACCTTCTATATCTTAAATATGCATATAATGTTTTACCACTACTAGGACTTTTAACAACTATCCAATCTCTCTGGCCTCTGACCTCTGTCCCTGCCACAGACCTTGCCCGTGCCTTGCTGATACATATTGCGTTTAACATGCGAGAGTTGTTCTTTATAGCTCAGATGCTTTCCAATTTTTAAACATAATCTTGTAACAAAGACTAAAATTTAATAAACACAATTTCATGCTGTAAAAAACAGTTCTCGTATGAAAATTCCCCGTGGAGTAAAGCGTAGCATAGTTTAGTTTTTCTTTTTTTTTTTCTTCTGAATCTTATCAAACTACTGTTAAAGTCCAGATGCGTAAATACATCTATCTAGCTTTCATGGCATAGGCCTTAGGGCACATACATAGCAAAGGTTAATATATCAATCGGAATCTGTATATTAGAAACCCTTTGAATATATATAGAGACTGAACATTTACCGGAAAGTAGAGATTTTTGATAATACTCACGATAATCCTTAAATATTCATTCTTGAATATTTAACGATAAATATCGTTAAGTCATAAGTTATATCAAATCGTTCCTGAATAACAACATGTACGACACTGTAAGTATGCCATAAAGCCCGCAATATCTCTTATAAAGGCGACATTCGACCAATTGATATACATTTATATTATTTATTAGCTCAATTTAAAAAATGATTGTTATTATTTCCAACGTAACTATATCGACATATGCATATGTGCTAATAAGGCACCAAAATTTACATCTGGAATCGATTTAGCTATGCACAAAAAATACCAAAATTTTCCATTCAGTTGATGTTGTTTTGATTGGCATGCATTTCACAAAATAGCTTATGAACAAACATTTCAATTAGGCCGATCAATATTGTGTAAAACTCATTAGCGAGCAGACTTTATACATTCATCTTTATACCCTGAACCCACTGCAAATGACAAGAATAACTGATCCCATATAATATAGAATTCTTAATATGAAAATATATATATAAAAAAAAATAATAATAATAATCTGGTGGAACTGTCGTATCGATCTAACTATATACGTCTGTCTCACTATATTAACTTAGTGCCGGGTATCTGTAAATCCTTTTTATACCCTGAACCCATTGAAAATAGGAAATCAGTCCGTCCGTCCGTCTGTCCGTATATTTGAACGCGTCGATTTCCGAAGATACAAGAGCTAGAGACTTCATTCGTTTTGCGTTATGTCCTTATATTGCACGCGCAGTACGAGTTCGTTTCAGAAATTCGATAACCTTTATATTTCCAGAGTTATCGATAAAACAATTTATCGAGAAGCAGTTATAAAATTATATCTCGTTCAGCTTTAGAGTTAGAGTTTCCAGACGTTCTGCATATATAGATACTAATTTAATACAATTTCGGTTTTTGTCAGATTTTGGATTCCGGTCCACAATTCACCCCCACATCCCAAAATTACAGTTTGGATTGGCATATAGATATGAATGTCATGATCATAATCTGAAAGTGTGATTTTACATGAATACTCGTATCTTAGTTACGCAGTACACGTTTAACTTCTAGACCGTTTTAGCTAGAGACTTCAAATTTATATATTTAGATAGATATTTTCATTATTTCAAATTTATATATTAAGATAGATATTTTCATTATTTCAAATACTAGAGACTTGTAATTTGGCAAATAGACAAATTTGAATGCTATTAATATATTCTGAAAGATACTCCATCTAGAAATAGAGTTATAAACTTTCAAAGTATAGCCCATCCCACCCCCAAGCCACGGCATATATTAAGAATTAAATGAGGTAAAAACAGACAGACGTATAAAGGTGGACGTAGACTCGGTTAGTTGTCGCCAAAATTAAGAAACTTAGTTGATACTTGACATAAAACTATGCATTACTATGATTCAGCTGTTCATTTGCATTGGGTGCTGGACATTATCTATATATTTACTTAGAATTACACAATTTGTTATTTTTATGTGGTATTATTAAATTGTTTCTTTTCCTACAGAAATCGTGTATTGATTTTACAATCGGAGCTCGGCCACTTGAGCGATATATGCCCAAAAATCGAAATACTTTTAAGTATAAAGTGTGGCGCATTGTTGTCTCTACACCATTCGAATACTTTATAATGATGCTGATTGTGTTCAATACGCTATTGTTAATGATGAAGGTAAGTTTTTCATGTATAATTCACGAAATTACGGTATAATATATAAAAGTTCCTTATTTCGTTCTTATAATTGTTACGTAAAATTTTCTGAACTGAACCCAAAGCAAATGAACGATTTCATTTTCAAATTAATTCCTTGATTTGTTTACTAGTGCATTTTAAAAGTTTCCCAAAATGTATTCAATACTTAAATTTAAATTTTCAGAGCATATTCAGAGTAGAATTTTTACTATTGTGAATTCATTTTTAAAAACACTGTTATTCTAAACAAACATCATCTCAACAGTATCATAATCAAAGCGAGATGTACGAAAAGTCACTAAAATACATCAACATGGGATTCACAGGCATGTTCAGTGTTGAAACTGTTCTAAAGATAATTGGATTCGGTTTCAAGGTAAGTTACATATTATTTAAACTCAATATTTAAATTAAAAGCGTTAAGTTTTATCAGATAAGGTATCGAGAACAGGGAAGCCATACTAAAATAACTTATACATAAGTAAAACTTATTTCTGTTAGATTTAATCAATTACCTTAAGTACTTACATATAAATAGTCCCGAATAGTTGCAAAACTATTTTATATTATTTATAATTCAATTCATTACCTAACTTATCAACTTAACATTTATATGTCTAATTATAATTTACATATATATTAGAATGCGTGACAGTTTTCTTGTTGGGAGTGTCCGATTGGAAATTATCCGGCGTCTCCTTGTTCCACTATATTATCGTATATCAACATATATATTCATTTTGCGCTGTCAATCCAATTTAGCTTGAATATAAAACGAAAACGTAACTCAAGTAGGTTTTATACTAAATTATAATCGAAATCATAAAAACTAAAATAACTATTCGATTATAGTTATTTATTATATGATGCAAAGCTAGAGCAGAATAAGCTATACCTGATAGATACATATAAATTATCTATTAGAAAAGCAGACTGGGTTAAATTTTAAACAATTTATGAATCTTTGATCTTTGACCTCTGCTGGCCACCTTCTGTCTTTTGCTCTGAGTATATGGGTAGAGATTTGTTTACGTATTTACTTAAGCACAACAAATAATACTTTTAAACTTTTGTTTTATAGAACTTTTTCAAGGATCCGTGGAACATTTTTGATCTAATTACGGTATTGGGCAGCATTGTGGATGCTCTTTGGATGGAATTCGGGGTAATTATATGCTGTTCAGCTCGAGCTTAAACTATGAACCATACATATTATTGTTGTGTTCGATTTATGTAGGCCGTTTTGCAAGACAAACAAACAATGTAATTCATAACTTAAACAACAAAGTATATATATATATATATTTTTTGTGTTCATTTTTTGTTTGGTTCTTCTGCCAAGATACTCGAACCCGAACACAATTTATATGAATACCAAAAATCACAAATATGCAAACATATACACCCACACAATATGTATATTTATATACACACGTACACATGTTAATGTGAATATACGTGCATATGTATTTAAGCGACATATCTATGCAATATACGGACTATATGTCAATCGACACATGATCTTTAACGAACGGACGAAAATACATATGAATGAGAGTATATAACATACGCAAAAATGTATAATATTTATATAAAAATTATCTCAAGTTTAGGCCCATTTAAGAGTCGAAAACAATGCTTTGGGGTAAATTTCTTGGGTGATTATCATATATTCATAATCATAATTTTATACTAAATAATTTAGGATTGGGTTTTCATGTATTTATAGTATTATAAATATACGTATGTATCTACTGTCTATCTCAGGGTTACTTGCAATCCCTATGGAGTGTGTGATATATATATATATTTTTTTTTTTTGCCGTCTGATGATAAAAGGACATAGACAACATCTGACACAGCTGTTTATATATGTATATATAAACACAGGCACACACTAAATTGTTATTAACAAATTTACATTTGATTTAACACAGAAACAAAAAAACAAAAAATATTTATATATATGTTTTTTTCTAAACTCCCACGAAATACAGAAATTAATAATCATATTTCTTTTTGATTTCCTTTTTCATATTTATTTGTGTACGAAAACGATTACCAAATACGAAATGTGGTCTCAAAATCGGGAAAACCAAATTCGAAAAAAAAACGAATGCAAAAATATAATTTAATAAAACACTCACGCAATTAAACAAAAATGTACACCCTCCACATATTATAATGTATGAATTATGTAACACATGCAAATCTATACGCATTAATTGCATATATATATATCTATATGTATAATTTATGTACATGCACATACATGCATATCTTCCTGTGTGTGTGTGCTATATATATATATATACATATACATATATACATATATGTATTTATGTAAGCATCAATTTTTTATACAAATGCCTCCTCTCAATAAATATTCCCATATAAAAATTTTCCATCTGGCAACAAAACATCACGTTTATCACTGCCCAACACGATATATTTATCAATAATAACAATAAATTATATATAAAAAAAAAAAAAAAAAAAAAAAAAAAAAAAACACCCACACACGTACTATGTAATTAATTACAACACCAACGCCAAATACCAAATGCAATGAATATGCAACTAACTCGTTCATCACAATCACAACTTGTATTAAACAAAAAAAAAAATTAAATCAAAAACAAATTCACCGAACAAAATTAATTGATAAAAAAAACTACGAAATGAAATATGAAACGAACACAATCAACAAATTGAATTGTATTACAAACATGTCATTCAACAATTGTTGCTATGCATGCATGTGTGTGCGAATGTGTTGTCCAATTCACACACATGCCCCAAATGGCACACATCTGTGCATACATATATGACTATGATATATATATATATATATATATATATATATATATATATATATATATATATATATATATATATATATATATATATATATATATATATATATATGAAAATCATCAACAACTACATCGACATGTACAACAAATTTCAACACCAACAGCACGATGTAAGTACGAAACACAATCTACACAAAAATTGCATTTTTCAAAATCCTATGTGTACAAAATTCAATGATTTAGCTTTCGCTTTTACTGCTCAGCACTTTTCTCTTACCTACAAACTAAGCTTATTAGATTTTATACGTTTCCATAACATTCTCTTTTCGTTTTCTCCTTCTAACACACACACATTCACATAACAACAAATTACCCACACATATATTTATATTAAAGAGTTGCATTATTTTATATCTACTATCATTTACCAGCGGGAGTCTAACAATTAATATTAACTTATATTCTTAATGAAATGAGTTTTTCAAAATATTGCACTAATTATCAGAGATGTATATTTATAGTTGTATATCTATATTAATGATTCTGACACTGAAAAAGGAGATTAGATTATAATTTGTACAGCTCAAATTATAACTTTATAAACTTCAATTCGCCTCAAAAGCTTTTAAGATCCCTACATATATATCTGCCTCTCAAAGAGTTATATTCTCCTAAAATATCATTATGAGGTTGTTTAAAGAAACAACACGCACACTGCTTCAAATTCTCCTCATTATGTATAAAGTTTTATAATATTGCTAGAGCTTTTCCTAACTAGAGAGGCAAAGATTTAATCGGAGAAATTAATTTTATAATTTTCTTATTCTTTTGCTTTTTTTGCTTTTAGTGTAGAGCAGTTTTTAAGGTCAAATCGATGTAGCCCAATAAACATAAAACATATATGTATATGATTGGTAGGGGTGCTTGGACTTTCGGTTCTCCGAACATAGTTCGTTCGTCTTGTTTAAATCAACTTCTTTGTTTCCTTTCGTTGTGCCAATATACAATATATATACATAGTGATTTTTCCCATTTTCTGTTGCGAAGCACTTCAAATTGCCATTGTATATACTTCTCTTTTAAATTGCGTGTCTAAGTCTGTAGTCAACTTGGTAGATGAACTTTTAAAGCGGCTGGATGGGTGTCATTTTATTTTGTTCTTTATTTCCTTTTTCATATATTCATGATTTGACTAGAAACGACGACTTGCATAAACTTCACACTATACGAAATCTTTCGAATATGTAAAAAGTTATTTAGCCGAAGTCCTAGATCAACAGATCATGTGATCTGTTTTAAATAACAATTAAAAACAATTTCAAAAATTAAATTAGAAAAATTTGGAAAAATTCTTTTCTTTATCTACGTATATAATCCCCACTTCTGATATTTTCATAAAGTTTCTCTTTGAGATTTAGGCTTTCTAGAATAATCCAAAAGTTCCAATATTATATATATTATAATAAAATTTAAAAAAGAGATATGAAGCAGACTTATCTATAGTTATGTGAAGTTATGCAAAAGTTGTTACCTTTCAAAATCTTTTTGCTCAGTATTTGCGCATGGATTGATCGATCTAAAAAAATGCATTCTTTTATTTAACATGATAAAAACAAAGCTTTCTATAATACATACTTAAACGTGAAAATTTGCAATAAAAACTTAAAACTTGAACTTAAAATTCTTTCAAAACGCATTGATGACACTCACACACATACACATACACACACACATACACAGACACACACACACACACACACACACACACACACACACACACACACACACACACACACACACACACACACACACACACACACACACACACACACACACACACACACACACACACACACACACTAATAGAAACACTCGATTCGATTAGTCCCACTACAGTATAGTACCAAGTGCCAATATTAATTAAATATCCATTCATTCAACAAAGATCGATAACAAATCGATTGTGTGTGATTGTGTAAGTGGATTTATTTAGCTAACAAGAGTAGCGAATGTAAGTAATAGTAATATTGGCCGGCAAAGCAAAACATCTTAAGATACTATCAATGATTTCCGTTCTAACACCTATTTGCGCTCACAGAATCTTTCAAATACAGAATATATACTCATATATATCCTCTATAAACTGTATTTAGCAAACTTGTTCGCATGATGTAGTGGATACACACTACAGTTGCCATAGCCTTAAAGAGAAAAAAAGAGTTGCTGATAATTTTAAATAGATAAAAATCTACTTTCAACTTTTTTAACTAGGTGCCTCGAATGTAGAGCTTTTCACTTTCGTCTCTTAACCGACTATGGGTATAAATCACTTTTAGATACCGTATTAGTTTTAATATTCTATCTCTTCTGATGATTCTACATCTGACTGACATACCTCCTTAAATAAGCCTGAACACGTTTTTTTGCTGTTTTCATATGCTAAAACAAGACCGTCGATCGATCGGTTCATCGTGTTGGTTTATTATGAACTGTAGTCTATAGTCTAATGTTATGATGCAAGATTCCTCCCTTACAACTTGCTTAGATTGCTACGATGCATGCTGCAACTTGATGAAGTTCTCTCTGGATGAATGCCAAGCTAATGGGTGCTGTTAGGCTTAAGCTGCTGTAAAACTTTGCTTTGTTCCCACGATACTTTAAGAGATTTACATACTATATATAGATGTATATGTATTTTTCGACCTCAGGTATGTAAGGCTCATCATTCGGTGCCATCGTCTGATTCACAAACATGTTGCTCTTGTCATTAGCTTGCAGGTAACACTCAGTTAAGAGCCAATACATTTGTATTCATACGTAGTTAAGCTCACGTTATATGTTAGAGACATACACGGCTTTATAGAGCAAAAGCGCGAAATAAATGATAAAACAAAACAAACACAAAAAAAAAAAAAACAAACAAACAATATTCTCAAAACACTATAGTACAACAAAACACTCGAATACTAATTCTGTCCTAAAATTTTCATTGATATATATATATATATATATATATATATAAACAACAACAACAACAAATTCAATGCAACTATTATTACTAATTTTCAACTATTTTATTAATTTCTTTGTTATTTTTTCCTGGAAAATAATAAAAAAAAAATCTTAATCGACTGTCCCTAACGCCGCCAACAACGTCGTATGAAAACCGCAATTCGATTAAAAATGATATAAAAATTACCAATACGTACTCGTTATGACAAATAAAACTATTTCATATAAATAAATAATAAAACAAAATCAAAATATTAAATAAAAAAATAAAAATAAAAAAAACATCTAATAAAATTAACATCTACAAAATATACCTATATGTATTTGACAAAATTAATGAACGTCTGACCACACTGCAAATACTGCAAATCACACATTTCATTATTGTTGAAACTGTCTTGAATCGCAACTCATCCTTTGGCTGCTACAATAATCCGTGCAAATTTTGGAATTGCCCTTCTTGATATTGTTCCACAATACCAACGGGCACATTGCGGGCACAATGAGTTCCATAAATTGATTGATTAATTGATTCACAAATACCGAATCCGAATGCACACAAATTTCAAATTGAACCTGGTTTTTCTGACTATCCATCAGGATGTAAGTAAACAAACAAAATCTACAGAAATATATTCTCTATTTTGTTGTCTTATCGTTTCCTTTTTTCTTCCCCCAATTATATTACCGTATTTAATTATAACAGAAATCAAAAGATAAACAAAAACAATTTATATCAATTAGCAAATTAGCTAAACATTTGCTTCACTATATTCAACCACTATATTCACATCGCATCGTTGATGTTTTTCTCTTCCGTAGTAGATCAACTAAATTCAAACTGTCGAGAATACATATATACATATATATGTACATATATGTTGCAAATCTATATGTATTTAGCTGCTCATTAGCTGAACATATTCTAGTGAACAGACAAAATCATAAACCTAATCATTTATCGTAGTGCTGTTACCCTTCGATATTTGCAAAAACGGAATTAATGCCAAAAAATATACGAATCCTATTACTCGCTCTCTCTCTATATACATATATATAAATATAAATATAAATAATTTATATACGTATATGTATATTAAATTAATAGTGCTTATATCATGTTACTGAAGAATCGACTCGAATCTAATCCAATCGAATACTGGTATTCCCCCTTCAAATAGGCATCGAATATATCTTGCCCAGCGAACATATACATTATGCATTTTACATATGTACGTTCTACGGTTCGTCTCAATGTGAAGCTTAGTTTATTCTCGTAATGTCATCCAATCGCACCATCTTCCTTCCTAACTGCTTCACTATAGCGATAGCAACAAAGCATTGTTGTAAATACATCTATGTAAACAAACCTGCATACACATATGTAAATATATTTATATATATATATATATATATATATATATATATATATATATATATATATTTAACGATAATTGTACGACACACTCACATACATACAAAACATAAATATTTATATATAATATTCTTAATCTTAACTACTTACGTAGAGGCCACGTCGAGGCAGTATGCGCCGCCCCAGTCAGCGGGTTGCCAAGGCACTTATATATACAAACGTTTGGTCACTCTCAGTGTTACTAATCATATAGTATATATTGCTGTGACTGTCATGTTTGCATATATGTGTGCATTGTTTGTAAATTATATTATGCAACAACAGCTGATTAGTAGAATATTTTGGTCAAAGTTTTAAAATGTTTTTTTTTTTTTTTTGTGTTTTTGGCTCCACAAATGACTCCGAATACCGAACTAACAGACTTATCCACACTTCTTGACTGCTTTCTACATTCTTACATAACAAACTTACTTTTACACCCACAAAAATGAAAATGAATAATAACAAATTGAATAATGTAATGTGTACACAAAAAAAAAAAAATTACATACAGGATAAAAAAGGCGAAAGAAATATTTTTCACTTTTTATTCATAATTAACATATTATTTGTGTATATTATATTACTCCGTTATGGTCTTGTCTTTTCCATTGAAAAACTAAAACCTCAAAAAAAAAAAAAATAAATAAATAAATAAATAAATAAAACTCGCCCAGATAGTTTAGCACAGTACAAAAACAATATCAAAAACAACTTCCAATTTTGTTTAGAAACTTTCAACCCAAGGCCCAAATACTTGACACATTTTCAAAACTGTTTTGTAATTAGTATCAATATCATAAAAAAATTACAAAAAATACAAATGCACATGTTACGCTATATTGGTGGTAGTCAACACACACACACACCCACACCCACACATACGCACACGTACAGAAGCAGACTACAGTTTACCAGAAATTTCTCAATAGTTTTTAATCAAATTTAACAAATACAAAAAAAAATTGTTGATTAAAACAAAACATATGTATATTTGCATTTGCTGTATTTTGATTAAGGTATAAACAGTTCGAAACACATTTTATTTAGCATTTTTGTTGGAAAGAATCTAAATTTTCCTTTCATATTATTATAATTCTGATTATATATATATATATATATATATATATATATATATATATATATATATATATATATATATATATATATATATATATATATATATATATATATATATATATATATATATATATATATATATATATATATATATATATATATATATATATATATATATATATATATATATATATATATATATATATATATATATATATATATATATATATATATATATATATATATATATATATATATATATATATATATATATATAAACATATATATTGCCAATTTGATTGTAATTATTTTGTAATTAATAACTATACATATAGAAAAGGTAAATTTCAATTTCGTCATTTTTACTAACCAATTCAAAATTCTCCAATTATTTTTTAACAATCCGGTCATTACTAACCAGTCCAACTACCCTATTAACACTTATTTACTTAACTACCAATATGTATATGTATGTACTTTTTATTATGTACTAGCTAGCAGTACCACCAACTACTAGAACCTACAACCGCTGCTACTACTGCACCACTACTAATATAACTATTATACTACTACTACTACTACTATTATACTACTACTACTATTATACTACTACTACTACTTCTACTACTACTTCTACTATTATACTACTACTACTACTTCTACTATTATACTACTACTACTATTATACTACTACTACTAATACTATTATACTACTTCTGCTACTACTATAACTATTATACTACTACTACTAATACTATTATACTACTTCTGCTACTACTATAACTATTATACTACTACTACTATAACTATTATACTACTACTACTATAACTATTATACTACTACTACTACTCTTATACTACTACTACTACTACTACTACTACTACTACTACTACTACTACTACTACTACTACTACTACTACTACTACTACTACTACTACTACTACTACTACTACTACTACTACTACTACTACTACTACTACTACTACTACTACTACTACTACTGCTACTCTAACTACTATCTGCTACTAAGAACTGACGAACCTATCCAAAAAAATAAAATAAAAAAAAGAAGAAGTTATACCTGAGACTGTGTTCGAAGTGTGCCTCTAGGCAACTCGAATATAGCTCATCTGCTTCTCAACGATACACCATCTCTCTAATCTACTCTCCTTCTTTTCTGTTTTTCTGTTTTTTTCTCTCACTTTCTCTTCTCGTCCTTTGACCAATAATATTTTACAGTCGAACTCAATCAACGTTGGCTTCCTGCGTTTGTTTCGTGCGGCGCGTCTTATCAAATTGCTTCGACAAGGATATACAATACGAATTCTCCTGTGGACCTTCGTACAATCATTTAAAGCACTTCCATATGTTTGTTTGCTTATTGCAATGCTATTTTTTATATACGCCATTATTGGCATGCAGGTAAGTGTGTGTTCCCCATCGCAAGCTTAATTTGTCTCTTGAGTGTTACGAAAAACCCAAAGAAAAACTAAAAAAAAAATATATATATAACAAAATATGTGAATCGCAAATGAAACAAAAACGCAAAAACGCAAAACGAATATATAACGCATTAGAACAGTTGTTGCTCATGATCAGATTTTGGGTGATATAGCCAACATAAGACGTGGAAACTCTTTGAACAAAGCTAAAGTTAGGGTACTTATATGTATGTTTTATCATTTGATCATCGTTCGGAGCACACAATAACTCATTTTTCTTTTATCGTTTTTTATTCAAATAAGATCAAAACAAAGATCGTTTAATTTTTACCGCTATCTAGTTTATTAGCATCGTTACAACACCTAGCAGTTAGTCTGAAATATTACAAACAAAAAAAACTAATTTCTAGATACGCACAATAGGGTGTATTCCCGATCTGGACTTAATGTTACCATAGGCGAAGCTGCAACTTTTTTGACTTAGGCTAGAGTCTTGCTGTAGTGATTAGTGAATTTTCTGTTTTGATTTTGAATAGGTACATTTTAGGTGTAGACCAAGCCGATTGCCAAGGTCCGTTCAGAATATACGTATATATACACATATGGATTTAGATAAATGTGTGTATATGTATATATACTATATATATATATAGATTTCTATTCACTAAGACACATTTAGAACTTGTCTATATAGGAAACTAGTTTTACAAAACGTAATGAATAATCTAAATCAATTATAATATCTCACAAACTGAAAGGTTTTCGGCAACATAAGATATGATCCGGACACCCAACTGAATCGTCACAATAACTTCCAATCGTTCTCTGGAGGAATCATGCTGCTCTTTCGGTAATCGAAGAATACGGTTGTACCCTAGTGTAACTCTTACTGTCTATTAACGACGGCACAACCAACAGACAAGCGCATTCGTACATAACTTGATTCATTCATATATTAGCGAAAATGTTACTATTATAACTTTTGAATTGAACTCAAATTGAGAAGCTCAACACGTTCCCGTGGGAGCTTTCTCGTACCCTGACTTCCAAATATATACATACATCAACTCAAACAGTCAGTAACAGTTAATTTAACGTTGAGCAAGTCACAAACGAAGAATGATTACAATTCCATATAAATTGCATTTATTGCATTTGCTCAATCTGGCGTCCTTTGTGACTTGGGATAACTTTGCTGCATTATTTAGTTAACTACATACATATGTATTTATATAACTCACATTCACAAGCATAACTAAGTAATTTGTAAACTCGTTTAATTCGTTCGATGGCACAATGCGCTCATTCATCATTAGCTTCATCTGTATGCAAATGTTGAAGTTGAAATTTAAAATAAAATTAATATTGAAATTGAAATTAAAATTGACTTGAAATTAAAACTAGCTACAATTTTACTTATAGTTGGCGGTAGTTAATATAAGTAACTAGCTTAGTATCTTGTATATCTTCATTTCTTATAATATTATCGTTGCAAAGTTTGGCTCACTGCATTCATTTGGCATTCGAGCAATATACAAATGTATAATACACTTGAAAAAATCAATAAAAACCTAGGTTGTAAGAACATTTTGCGGTTTGCGGCTTGCGGTTTGCGTCAGCTTTCACCTTTGTTATAAATCTAGAACCTGGCATATGCCAATTTATGATGTTGCGTTAGAATTCGGCTTAAATTTGCTAAAGGTTTGCCTTTATCCATATACTATTAGTCCATGCAATTCCTCGTAATTTATAGCGAAACTCATTCAAGTTAGTACCAGTCAGGAGCCACTTTATCATTATATGTTTTCTTTTGATTTGGTTTAATTTACCCTATGCAACATCTATATATCCATATAAGCATTTATATATACATGATTTGCATTAGGAATTCTAGAACCCATATCGCTGATAAATAACCTCTATATTATATTCACCTATTTCGGATGTAGCAAGAAAAGCGTCAAGTTCAATAGGTGGCTATATGAGTAATGTGTTTCACCAACTGTGGGTCAAATATCTCTAAGACAAAAGGAGAAGGTTATTCAAGGCAATTGAGGGGTATCTGCGCAAGGTCAAAAATGGGTTATGTAATGAAGGACATTTTCATATTTTATAGCTACAAATACAAATGCAAATAATTAATATTACTTACCGATATTTAAATCGTGCATAGGTATTTGGAAATATCAAACTAGGTACAGTGGAAAATTCTATTACTAGGCACAACAACTTCCAGTCATTTGAACAAGGCGTCATGTTGCTTTTCAGGTATGTAAATCTTAAAAACATTTCCGACTTATCGCATAAACTTAATACAAAACTAAGCTTTGTTAAGCAAATTTTCGATTTTCAATAGTTAAGACAAATAATCAGTACCTATTTTATATATATATATGTATATATATATATACATATATATCTATATATATATACACATGTCTATTCATATACATAGTTATAGTCCCACATTTTATTTACAAGCTACCTTAGCATTATTAAATAAATATATACTAATATTTAATAGAGTTCTGTTCTCGTCGTATTACACGAGTCATATACGTGAATCAGTATTATACTATATGTATTTTTCTGAAACTATAAATCGGAAAATAAGAATTGTTTGTACTAGCATTAGATAGAATTAATAAATAACGTAAGCAAGCTTATCCTTAACGAACTAACTTAGATTCTTAGAAATAATCAACTTGGTTAGGTGTCCAAGCGACAATCTCGAGACGCCGCACCACTCAAGCCTAAAACGAACAGAGTACAAGAGTCGACTCAATGGGATGTCAAATTGTTGTACCTTTCAGTCTCTTAGTTGAAGCTATTTAACACTGTGTCGATCAGAGCCTTAGGTCAGTGCGTAAGTAGACTTATCTCTGTGCAACAGTCTTGAATGTGTTTCCGTAGTAGAAGTGGCATCATGCAACTATATTTACATATATATATATATATATATATATATATATATATATATATATATATATATATATATATATTATTTATTTATATAAAATGTACATACATAACTAGAATTCCTATTCACGGTATCTTTTCAGTTCTCATAGTAAATAAGTATGTATTAAAAAACAATGAAAAGAAAAGAATAAAATAACATACATAGGACATTTATCAAATCTCTCCCTGCTTCAGAGGATCTCTTTTACAACGAGAAAGTAGCTAAGACCAATCCAGCGACTTCAAGCTTGGAATACATTACAAACTAATCTGCTAAAAAAGTATACAAAAGCAAAAATCAACTCGAGTTAAAGTTAATAAACACAGATCAATTACACCACACTTTTCTACAAGTTGCTCATATGTATATATATATCTTATCAACCTTTAGTTATATTTCTATTGATGTTACCTTTAGAAACATTTTATTAAAGAGTTACTTGCAATATATCTACAAATATTCTTTAGATTATTTAACATTAAATTATATCATCAAAATGTCTCATTAAGTCAGTGATTAACAAACATCGATAAATGTCCCTCTCAATCTGCCCACACAATTAATTAATTTTAAAGAAATTCAATAATCATTGACATGTCGAATCTCTTCAAGTCTGTCTAATCAATAACAATAAATTTAAACTATTTAAATTTGAAGGGTTTTGTAGGAGTAATATTTAAGTTAATATTCGTCAAAGAGACCTGTCTTAAAATATTAAAACAACTTTTGTAGGAATTCTATTATCAAAAAGTAATATATATTCTATTAATTTGCTTGAATTTGATCCTGCCTCAGCTTCAGCTGTCGCAATTGATTCCGTCTAACTGGGCTTCTTAATTGGCCTAGTTCACAGTTGGTAAATGCCCACAGTATAAGCCTCCACGTATGTATATGTGTTCAGAAAAATAGCAGTGCAGTGCTAACAGACATTCAAAAAATTTTTGCATTACCCTTTTTATACCCTGAGCCCATTGAAAATGGGAAATCAGGGTATAATGGTTTTGGTAAAAGTATGTAACAGGCAGAAGGAGGCGTGGAAGACCCCACACAGTATATATATTCTTGACCAGGGTGACGTGAAAAGTCGATATAGCTCTGTCCGTCCGTCCATCCGTCAGTCCATTCGTCCGTATGAACGTCGAGATTTCGGAAACTACAAAAGCTAGAGCTAGAGCTGAAATTAGATGAATACTCATATCTTCGTTACGCAGTACGAGTTTATTTTGTTTTTTTTATTTTCGATAACGCATACCATTTCCTAATTATCGTTTTTAGGTTTTTTGAGCATAACTTCTACACCGTTTTAGCTAGAGACTTCAAATTTGTATGCTTAGATAGATATTATGGATACGTATTTTGTATTTTGTAATTTTCAGATTTTGGATGCCCCGCCCCCTTCGCTCCCAAATGAAATACCAGAGACTTGCAATTTAGCAAATAGACAAACTTGAATGCTGTTAATATATTTTGAAAGTTTCATGACGATAGTCCATCTAGAAATGGAGTTATAAGCGTTTAAAATGCAGCCCATCCCACCCCCAAGCCACGGCAGCAACTGCGCAATTAGTAGAACGCGCGCTTATACGTGCGTAAAGAAGAAGAGTATCATATTTTTTTGAAGGGCTATCTCGTAGTCGAGCCGTCTCGACTAGAGCTTTCTTGTTACAGATTCAGTTCTTTGGCTTTTTTTTTATACCCTGAACCCATTGAAAATGGGAATTCAGGGTATAATGGTTTTGTGAAAATGTATGTAACAGGCAGAAGGAGACGTCGCAGACCCCATAAAGTATATATATTCTTGATCAGCACAAAAAAAAAGTTGATATAGCCCTGTCCGTCTGTCCGTCCGTACGTCCGTATGTATGAACGCGTCGATCTCAGCAACTATAAGAGCTAGAGACGTCATTCTTTTTTTTGTTAGGTTCGTGTATTGCACGCGGTATACGAGTTTGTTTCAGAAAATCGATCACTTTTTAGTTACAGAGTTATCGACTTTAAAATTGATCGAGAATAAGTTATAAAATTATGTCGTTCATCTTTAAAGTTAGAGTCTTCACGTCTTCTGCATATATATATATATTAATTTAATACAATTTCGGTTTTTGTTAAATTTTGGATATCTACCCCAAATTCGCCCCGATCTCCCCGAATTTGGAAAAAATGTAATTCAAATACTAGAGACTTTTAGCTTGGCAAATATACACATTTTAGTACTTTTATTATATTCTGAAATTTTCATAAAGATCGTCTGTGTAGAAATGGAGTTATCAGCGTCTAAAGTATAGGCCAACCCACTCCCAAGGCACGGCAGCAACTGCGCAGTTATCAGAGCGCGCGCTTATACGTGCGTAAAGATGAAGAGTATCATATTTTTTTCCAGGGCTCAGGGTATCTCGTAGTCGAGCAGTCCCAACTAAAGCTTTCTTACTTCTTATACCCTGAACCCATTGAGAATGTGAATTCAGGGTATAATGGTTTTGTGAAAATGTATCAAACAGGCAGAAGGAGACGTCGCAAACACCATATTCTTGATCAGCACGAAAAAATAAGTTAATATAGCCCTGTCCGTCCGTCCGTCCGTATGAACGTCGAGATTTCGGAAACTACAAAAGCTAGAGAGCTGAAATTACATGATTACTCGTATTTTAGTTACGCAGTACGAGTTTATTTTGTTTTTTCGATAAGTCATACCATTTCCTAATTCTCGTTTTTTAGGTTTTTTGAACATAACTTCTACACCGTTTTAGCTAGAGACTTCAAATTTGTATGTTTAGATAGATATTATGGATACGCAGATTTTGTCGTTTTCAGATTTTCGATGCCACGTCCCCTTCACTCCCAATTTGAAAAAAAGACGTAATTGAAATTTGAATGCTATTAATATATTCTGAAAGTTTCATGAAGATAGTCCATGTTTAAATGGATTATAAGCGTTCAAAGTATAGCCCAATCCACCCCGTCAGAAACTGCGCAGTTAGCAGATCACGCGCTTATATGTGCGTGAAGAAGAAAAGTATTCGTTTTTTTATGTAGGGTTCAGGGTATTTCGTAGTTGAGCCGTCTCGCCTAGAGACTTCTTACTTGTTTTAATTAAAGTTTAGTTCCATCAATATTTTCAGCTTATGGATCATAGGCTTATATGTATATGTAGTTACTTTCAAAGTTAAGTTTGAAGCAAATGAGAATGGAATCAATAGTCTAACAACTATTAAAGTTAGTTTTAAGTTGGTAGGAATTCTATGATAATAGTATTTAATTAGTAAATTAGTCTAATGTTATATCATAAAACGTGGCAAGCCGACGTAAGCTCTAGATCAGTTACGTTATAAATTCTTTATATTTTAGGTGAAGCCAGTGATAGTTGAGCTTTTTCGTTGTAAACTGACATATTTGCTAGATTATTTTTTACTCCATATAACATATGTATTTATATTAACATTTCCAAATGCCTATAATATATACATAGAAGATTGAGTTAAAAGTATCTTTTGACTAAAGTAATACGAAAATTAAGCTGTAGTTAAAATTTGTATAGCTCAAAGCTCATTAGCCTATATCTATACATATATAAGTGTGTAATGCTTAACTGGGATATACACTAGATTATGATAAAGTATCCTAGATCATAACACGCATATATATATATATATATATATATATATATATATATACATATATATATATATATATTTATTTATATTTATATTTATATACGCTGTTGTATGTATTGCGTATTTAGTATGTATTTAACTTAATAATCATATAACTATTTGAAACAAATTGAGTAAATACGTATGTATGTATTGAGTTAATTGTAAATACACATGTACATACATCCACATGTATAACATGAAAACAAACGAGAAAAAATAAGCAAAGAATACGTACTTAGTTATTTACTAAATGTCATCATCATGCATAAGTAAATCAGCATTTACGTAGAACATACTTTAACTGACTCGAACCCTCTTGAGCGGCATGGTTAAACATGAAAATTGATTGCAATTTTTTGGTATCCTTATTATTCACATTTGCTCTCACCTGTCGACGATCACCTGCGAAGATGTGCAACGGGCGAGGCGTGGCCAAACATAATGCTGGCCTGTCTGAAGGGAAAGGCCTGCGACGATGATGCCGAAAAGGGTGCCGGAGAGTACTGCGGCTCGACATTGGCCTACGCCTATTTCGTATCATTTATATTCTTTTGTTCATTTCTAATGTTGAATCTGTTCGTGGCCGTCATCATGGATAATTTTGATTATCTAACGAGGGACTCCAGTATATTGGGTGCTCATCACTTAGACGAATTTGTACGCATATGGGCGGAATATGATCCAAATGCGACGTAATTATCAGTTTAATATATATATATGTCTATATATATATATATATATATATATATATATATCTTTCTATATTTACCCAATGATAATTCCCCTCTTATAATTTTTCCACAATTATACACCAACCCCATATTATTTTATATGAATCGTATGCTCCCAACAAATATTAAATGATTATTATTTGATCGTATTTGTTTCATATCAATTCCGTTCGAGGGTCTTAACACAATTACGAGTGCACACAAATAATTATTTTTATTTGTTTATTTTTATTCACAAGTCTCTACAGTTCTTCGAACTGAATTATATTTCGATTTCGATCAGCCATTACTTCCTGTTGAAACATTTTTATCTTTGAATCGTATTTCTATATATCTTTATATTATCTTCTCGAGATCGAATAACAGTGTAAATGAAGTTCTTCTGTTTTCAGTGTTTTCTTTTTCCTCGTTTCAACTTATTTGTTTAATATCGAAAATTTATTGGTTTTTGCCACCAAAAAATGCTTATAATATATTTTCAGTTTTTGTTCCTCTGTGTCTCTATTTGTTGATATTGTGATGTTGTGTTTGATTTGGGATTCGGTTCTATCGAATAGATTGCTTTGATCTTCCCATTTGAATAGTGAAAAACTGATTATGCTGTTTCTTTCTTTTTGTTGTTGACAACAACACACAACAAACAATGTTTATAATATAGTGGTAGAATACATTATACGGAAATGTATGACATGCTGAAAAATATGGATCCACCTTTGGGTTTCGGTAATAAGTGTCCCAACCGACTTGCCTACAAGAAACTAATACGTATGAATATGCCTTTGGACGATGAATTGAGAGTCCAATTCACGACGACGTTGTTCGCTCTGATTCGGGAGAATCTTAGCATTAAGATGCGAGCGCGTAAGTTAAAAATCAAATAAAATAAGCGAATATCTTTCTACTACTTTGGTTATCACATCTATAGCTGAAGAAATGGACCAGGCGGACCTGGAGCTTAGGGAAACCATCACGAACATCTGGCCTTTGCAGGCAAAGAAAATGTTGAATCTGCTGGTTCCCCCCACCGATCAGTTGAACAAGGGCAAACTCTCAGTTGGTAAAATCTATGCAGGTTTTCTCATATTGGAATCCTGGAGAAACACGAGATTCGGCCAGATCGATTCAGGCATGCCGGTAAGTTGACATATATCTTGTATATTCTCAAAAGCAAAATATCGAAATTCGTACTCCAACTACTTGTCATATCAATAAGAGCAATCAGTTCGAAGGTTGATTCAGTTTGCTTATCCTTATAATTTCCATGATCGATATCCCACTCGGTGGAATTAAGTATCATGGTCTAACTCTGTCGCTTTCGGTCAAATAGCAATACGTATTTTATGGGATCTGTGAATCGTAAATCGTAAATCGATAATCGTGCCTAGGTATAAAGAAAAAGCTTTAAGTTTCATTTCCAAGACGGCATAAGATGTCGCAATTATATTTATGTCTAAAATAAATTACAATATTTTTTTTTGCTCTTTATTTCTGTCACTCTTACACTATCACTCAAGATTGTGTCCTGTCTGTTTAACTGTCAGTAATCAAGTATGAATATATGTACACACAGCTGTATGTATATGTGTATAGATTGTGTCCAATCACATTAAATGAAACAGATCACATGTATTTTTAATTCACACCAATAAAATATGATAATATTAATAATAAAAAAAAAAAAAAAGATAACTTTAGGCCAGCTACATGGATGCACATTAAATATTAGAAGAAAAAAAGATTAAGCTTGGCTTGGATTGGATCTTCCAAATAAAGTCTTATATAAACTGTAATCAGAAATCTAATTAACAAGATAAAGAATAATCGAATCAATTAATTTAATTCAACGATTCAAAATAAATTTTATTTATAAAAGATACAAAGCAAACATATATATATTTCGCAATAAATACAATTTCAGTATTCAATCTAGGCCAACAAATCGACTACAAATAAGTACATTTAATTAAATGAAAATATTTGATTAATAAAAATTATGATTTCTCTTCTCATATGTTTTTAAAAATGAACTCTCGAACATAACTTAAAACAAAACAATTAAATGTACGACATCAACAAATACTGATCATTTTGTTTGACTAATAATAACAAATGCAGAATTGGAAGGAGGTATATAATCAACTTATATGCAACCTCACACATTTAACACATTTGTAAAAGTATCTGTTGAGACCCATATGTATCTAATCTAAACAAAAAACAAATCCAAAATGAAAAAAAACATTGCATACTTTTCGCATACTTTTCTTTTCAAACCAAATGAAATGAATCATTTATAAGTAACATAATTTAAACTTTTTCCATCACAACAATAAATACTTTCAATCTGATTTCATGGCCCCTGTGATTATGTCCGTACCCATTTCTTTAGTGAGAGTGAAATCAAAGCTAAGTTACCTGTTAGATTGTTGAGCCTCTATAATATGAAATGAGAACTTATATATAGAGTAAATCTTTATTAATAGTTTAACATTTTTATACCGTGAACCCATTGAAAATGGGATATCAGATTATAATGGTTTTGTTAACATTATTTAACAGGCAGAAGGAGGCGTGACATACCCCATAAAGTGGATATACTCTTGATCAGAGTGAGGAGAAAAGTCGATAAAGCCCTGTCCATCTGTCCGTCTGTCCACCTGTCTGTCTGTCCGTATGTTTTAACACGTTGATTTCCGAGGATATAAGAGCTAGAGACTTCATTCCTATTGTGTTAGTTTCGTATATTGCACGCACAGTACGAGTTTGTTTCATAAATTCGATAACTCTTCCGATTCAGAGTTATCGTTAAAACATTTATCGAGAATCAGCTATAAAATTATATCTCGTTCATATTTAGAGTTAGAGTATTCAAGTCTACTGCATATATATATACTAATTTAATACAATTTCTGTTTTTGTCAGATTTTTGATTCCGGTCCCCAATTCACCCCCACACCCCAAATGTGAAAAAAATGTATTTCAAATACTAACGGCAAACAGTTTTGTTTGGCATATAGATATGCATGACATGATCATAATTATAATCATAATTTGATTACGATTGTCCGCCTAGAAACAGAATTATTAATAATTTCATAACCCACGTGGCAGAGCAAGCGAGATAGCGAGATAGCAAGGCGCCTGCAATGCTTACACAAATAGATGCGTACAAGCGTATATTAGCGTGTGACTGCGTGCGTGTATGTTCATGTATAGTTTGCTACGCGTGCAGAAAAGAATCGAATAATTCTTGGAATATTATTGGTTTTTCGGAGGGTGCAGGAGATCTTGACTTGAGCTTTCTAACTTGTTTATTAATTTTAAATGATCAAAACATACATAGTTTCTCAGATTCGTCATTCAGTTATTCTAATCTTGTTTTCCTAATGAAAATAACTTATAATATCCTAAAGTGTTATTTAATGAATGACGAACGACCTTTTCCTGATGTTCCTTCCTATCAATTAAGACAGCAAGCGAGAAATGAAATCAGATCATTTGCGTGATGGGAAAAGTCGTGTACATTTCTTTTGTGTTTCACATTTGCGTGTTTTCCCCAAGTAATGCACTTTGACTGCATTTGAGGGCAGTCGAATTGGCTAACAAAAAATAAAACCATCGAGGTGCATTGTTCGGAAGGAACAACATTTGTCTACAGACATTTTACATAAAACGATATGAATTGAAGCGAAAGCGAAACAATTATTCGTAGTCGAATTACATATATTGGTAGAGTTAAACGAGTTTATATATATCTTGAATGTTAAGTTTGTAACTGACTCTCGTATTTTTGCTGTTCTTTTAGGTAATTGTAGAATTAATTAATTCATTATTTGACTTACGTTATAGATAAACAAATATTAATACTCAGTTAAGTTATTTAAGCTAAAACCAAAAAAAAAAAAAATTCTCAATTTCGTAAATATTATTATTTATTAATTTTTATACCCTGAGCCCAAATGGGAAATCAGGGTATAATGAGTTTGTTAAAAGTATGTAACAGGCTGAAGGAGGCGTGGCAGACCTTACAAAGTATATATATTCTTGATCAGGTTGACGAGAAAAGTCAATATAGCCCTGTCCGTCCATATGTATGAACGCATCGATCTCAGCAACTATAAGAGCTAGAGACTTCATTCTTTTTGTTAGGTCCGTGTATTGCGCGCGGTATACGAGTTTGTTTCAGAAAATCGATATTTTTTTCGTTTCAAAGTTATCGATTTTAACATTTATCGAGAATCAGGTTTAAATTTATATCTCGTTCATTTTTAGAGTTAGAGTCTCCATCCCCATCCCCCCAAATTTGGAAAAAACGGAATTCAAATACTAGAAACTTGCAACTTAGCAAATAGACACATTTTAGTGCTATTATTATATTTTGAAAGTTTCATTATTATCGTCCAGCTAAAAATGGAGTTATGAGCCTTCAAAGGCTCCACCCCAAGCCAAGGTAGCAACTACGCAGTTAGCAGAGCGCGCGCTTATACGTGCATAAAGAAGAAGAGTATCATATTATTTTTGCAGGGCTCAGGGTATCTCGTAGTCGAGCAGTCTCGACTAGAGCTTTCTTACTTGTTCTCTTTATGATGGTTGATCACGTTCCCAATAGAAATCATAAATAATTGTAACGTCATAGTCCATTCATTAAATCAATTAAAAAAAATCAAAAATTCGTTGAGCGATTTATGAGAGAAAGAAAAGTAATTAAATTACATAAATTGTTTTATTCTTGTTAAATGCACAAACAATCGATTAATTAACACTGACAAATTGACAAAAATTGCAAATTGTCGTTGAACACTTGTAATTGGATAATTGGGCAAATGGTAGCGGAAGAAGCCCGAAGATGATGATGGTCGTAAATATAGCCCAACGGCCGTCGAGGAGCCGGTATATAATCTCTTTAAATAAAAATATCTTTCGCTTGATTTTACTTTGCCTTTTAAAAGCTCCTTTTTCACCGTTTTACCATTTTACAACTTTCTGCAAGTAACAAATACCAACAATTTAGGCTAGAGGCATGTGTACATACTCGCATAGGAACGTGCATAACTAACTATAATTCTATATAAATATAGGAACCGGCATACACTAGTTTACTTGCATTATGCGATTCTTCATAGACACCCAACTAACGTCTAAATAACTAGTTAACAAAAAAAAAAAACCAACTACATCTACAATTACAACTAAAACACCTATCTTTATAATGCAATGGTTATGTTTTCGCTTACAAAACTCCACACAAACTACTTATTTGCTCCACTTAATCGCTAACTAAAGTAGGTTCGACCAAAGCTTCAATATAGCTTTGAAACCAATCCAATCCTCAACAAATAATACAATTGCTTAGGCCTAGGTCGATGCCGAGACACATGAATTTTTATTAGAACTTTTTAACTTCCTCCCCATTTTGGATCATAATTTCGAATAATTAACGAATCACTGTACATCAATAAAACCAGATATTGGTCTATTACATCTGTGCAAAAAGCATAAGTATAAACAAGGTATTAATACAAACTCAAATGAACTACCCTTGCAGACATTTATGTACTTAAAAATTCAATTTTCCTAAATTGTACTGAGTCGGGTACAACCGACTGGCCCATACTCGTTCACGATCTGAAAACATTTGAGTAAATGGAAATAAAGATATTTTGAATTTCATTCGTTCACCAATTTTAGTTTGGGCAAATTAATAGTTATTCCTGGCTCTGAACATGTAGATTATATAGTTTCGCTCAATATATCTATCAATTAAGAAGAGCAAGATGAAATGATAAATAATACATTTTTACCGTAAATCCCAATAGTCGTAGCTTAGGGCCGTATAACCATCGCTACTTGTCCCATTCGTTAGTTTCTTCCATCGATGGTATCAATAATAGATACCTTCCGTCGATTAATAAATAATGTTTATTACATTGTTAGCATGTTCAACATGAGTACACTAGCACTCCAGTTAACTTATAAGTTTTGTTTCAGCTATCGACTAAATGAGATGATAAAATATTCACCTATCATCTATCGATATTCCGTTCCATCGATGGTTTTAATAGTTATAGCTTAGCTGGTAGTAATACCGATTTTTCACGCCCGCATCAATAAATCTGTGACTTCAATTGAAATGCTCTGCGTTTTTATGGACACATTAATGAAGCCAATAAACCCTTTTGATTTTGTGAACGAATATGTACTACATATGACAATCGGAGTAAAACACTCCTCTGCAAGGGTAACCTTAAAAGAACACCATTGAATAGAACGATAATTATCACCGGCTTGAAGAATCTTTTATATAACTATATAAAATTATATTCAATATATAATTTTCCTAGCGTAACGACAAAATTCAACTTCAAATTGGATATCTGAATTGATTTTCATAGTTTCTGTTGGCAAATTTATAAATCAGAATCTAATTTAAATTGCACTTAAGTCCACTTAGATCATTATACTCTCTGCAGACCCATGCTGTCAAATAGCAGTACTCTTTTTAAGTCCATAAAAATAATAGAATAATATTGGTTTGTATAATTTAAGTTTGGTGATTTGCATCTCGAGCCTTGTTAATAACGCACACTTTAAATGAATTTTCAACTCGAGCTTTGCACCGTTTCATATTTGTATGCATAGAGGTATTGTACTGCAACCTACTAACCTATACCATATATATATATATATATATATATATACATATATATCGAATTAGGATAATATCAGACTATATGTAGTGCTTAAAATGACATACATTTGAAGACGAGAAAAATTATATAACGAATTAAGAAAATTATTAAATAACAATAAAAAAGAAATAAAAACCAACATGAAATATTATGAGTAACTGTTCGAAAACAACAATAGCAAATGTCCTATATTTACCATATATTTAACATATATTTTTTATTTGATTCACAAGTTGTGCCATTTAGTTTCCTATACCATTCTATTTATGACGATAGGCATGCAAAACAAATCTATCTACATAAGTCTTAAGTTAGGTAACAAATTCAACTTTTTGCATATCTAATCTAGATCTAAAACTAAACTAAAAACATGAAATCTTGGCATGCATAAAAACCAAATATAAGAATAACATAAACAATAACAAATATGCTGAAAATGTGATGCAAATGCAACCTAAAAACTTAGATACCTTTTCGATTCTTATATTTTGTGTTGAACATTTACCACC